>JASDQU010435550.1:153257-170429 GCA_032191745.1 Picea mariana | reverse complement strand
CAGAGATCATGCATTTGTCTCTCTATGGATGGATCTGCCATCTGTCGACCTCTTCTTCGTAGCATCTCCCTATCCTCTAGATCGGGTGACTGTCTATCTCTTTTCAACGGCATGGTGAATTATCCTCTTCTCTGCTACAGAAAGCAAAGAACCTTTCTATGCTCTGATACCACTTTGATGTAGGTGCGCTCGCAAGCACATCTGCTCACGGGATATTCTCTTCTCTACTGGCCCGAAGAACACTAAGGCTCTTCTATTTCCCTATCGGGAAATCCGTACCCACAACAACCTCTCCACGGGATCTCCTCTTTACAATCGGGAGATCGGACTAATTCTCGTGATCTCGCTAGTTCGTGAGTCGAAGCTTCTGACTCTTCCTTCCCAATCTTGGGATACCCAAACCGGCGATACGGTTATGGCTCCTTTCCTTGTCATCACCCTCCCCACATGTAACCATAGGCTAGGGCTTAAATGTCAGTGCCTCTCGCAACTCACACCTTCATGATTTCGTGAGTTGAACTCTCATGCCCTCTTGTTACGATCTCCCGAGACATGATAGGTCAACGCTGGGTTGACTCCTCCCTTGATGCTTTTCACTATTCGCAACCTCACAGGTTGAAGCATCGAGCCTTCACACTCTTATCCCGCAAATCCCCAAGATGCAAGAATTCAACGGAGTGTTGACTCCAACGCGTGTCCACCCGTCAACCACACAGGTCTCACCTTATGGCTCTGCCATGTGTCCACACGAGCCTCGGCTCTCAGCACTTCGTGACTTCTGATGTCGAAAGTGACCCCTCTCAACCTCCGAACCCCTGAATGCGCGATAGGCTATGGGGTTTCTGATCCAATGATCCTCCTATGAGCCAGATCCAACGGCTATCCTTCTTCCTCTCTCCTCGCGTCTTCGCGACTTGGAGTACCCAATGCTTGGTCTCTCACCTTGCGAACTTCCAAGTTTGAGAGATCTCTCGATCTCTACCACTTGTCCTCCTCAGATGGATGGCTCCTAGTCTTCCTGCCACTTCACCGCCTCTCATGTCCTCACGCTTCGTGACCCTTGACGCCAAGTTCTCATTTCTTCTACTGATGAAATCCCAACATATGATGTGCCACCTGTCCTCTTGCCAACTCCTATGGCCCCACACCATTCTCGTAGTCGTCAGGATATCGCGTATCACGATTTTTCAACTCCCTTTGCGATATTACGGAGTTTCAATCCCCAAAACCCCAATATGCGAATCCACGAGTAGATCCGACGGTCCTTTTATGACTCGAATCAACGGCCCTGCCCCTCCTAAGTTTTTAACCTCTCGGGGATACTTGCAGTATCTCCTCTGCACCTCCTTGAGATATGACGACTCACGGGATATCATGAATCCTCCTCAGAGGATACCAACCATCCGTCCATCTTTAATGAAATCTACAAAAAGGCTCAAGTGTTCCTCCGTGGAACACGTCTACCTGCACGCAAACTTGCAATGTTTGTTTAAACACTTCTCGGCACAAGCTCCCTATGATTGTATTTGTGTTTACTCGAAGGTTCTATACCTCCTTATCTTTTCCATGGCTTCAAGTTCTCAGAAAGAAACCTCTTGCTCTCACTCCTCGCGGCAACCTTCAAACACTTTCAAGTGCTTGAATACTTCGACTCTGCGCACACTTGCAGCAGCAGTCCTTCAAGACTTACTCAGGTTCACAACCCTAAAATTCCTTTGGCTTGCGCACTCCTTGCACGACTCCTATGCCTGTCTGCACTTGTGGGCGAATGAGAACAAAATCTAAACTACCTGAGCCTTTTTTTCAATGCACTCCTTGCGGACAATTTCGACTGCACTCCTTGCAGGATCTCTTGCTCAGATAAAGAAACAATTGAAACTCATTCCTTCACCCTTTCAGACTTCAAACTCAAACATGAAATCATATACACAGCATATAAAGAAAATGTATGACAGGAAGAAAACATTCATGAGCATAACATCAATACATAGAGAACAGACACAAAACCATGAATTTGAATCAGCTCTTCTATTAATTCAAATATCTATACATGGGTGTTCTTACACAGCTCTCTGCATGCTCTTTCTCTTCTTCCTCTTCAGAATAATGTTACAATGCACAATGAGGGTGTCTATATCCCGTTTCCCTCTTGGGTTCTAAAACTGTCTAATCTAGAATTAAATTTTATCTACCTACATTAACTACTTTAAATGCCTTCTATCTACTAAGGACAAGAGTGAGTTGCTCAAGGTCCCATTACATTACACAAGTGCGCCTCATCTTAATGGCTTCATTTAAGATTGTGCAACAACTTCAAGGAACTTTCAAAATTTGTGTTGGTGCTTGTCCAGCTGTCCATTGTCGTCCGCGCTAGCTAGCTTGATGTGGGTGATGCTCCTGCATCACTAAGATGACTTCGGCGCTTTCGCTAGGAAAATCTCGAAAGGCCCCACCTGAGGCTCAGATCTGCGTCGCATGTCCTTCAGATGAACGATCGAGATGGCTTTGTGATTAAAAGGGGGCTACCTCCATTCCTGGGCTCGCTTATCGTGACCTGGCGCTAGGACCATGGGCTCAACTTTGAAGGGTTCTTATCAGCATTTCGGGGTTCGGGGTTTCAAGATGTAAAATGACGAGGGGCTCTTACCCCTCAAATCCTCGACTGACGATATGACATGATCGGGCACCACGTGTCCTTTTGGATGGACGGTCGAGATCCTTCATGAATGTATATGGACGCTACCCATCTTGCTAATCCTGGTGCAACTCCGCTAACCACGATTTCCCATCGATCATCGATCTACTCCTATGGATGAATCTAGGCCGTTGACAACCTAATTTCGCCCGCTCACTTGATTTTCAGCCTGAAATGGGGCTTTATGTGCTACGCTTGGGCATTCTTCGTGCAACCTGCAGACCTGGATGCTCTTAGGCCCAAGATAAGAAATGTTGCTAACATGTACTATTGGCCCACATTGTTCAAAGATGCCCATGCATTATGTCGTAAATGCGAAATCGACCAAAAGGCTTATGGAAGAGTTCAAAAGTTAGCATTCCCTTTTCAACCTATTTCGGTAGATTCTCCTTTTCAGCAATGGGGTCTTGACATTATAGGGTTGATTAACCCCACTTCCTCGCAGCAACATAAGTAAATCATTATAGCAACGGATTATTTTACTAGATGATCCGAAGCTACACCACTAAAAGTGGTAAACACTAGTTAGGTAATATATTTCCTTAATTCAAACATCATTACTCGATTTGGTATTCCTGAGTGTTTGGTCTTCAATAATGCTTCCTACTTTTTGTCCCTCGATATGAGTGTTTTTGCTTTGGAAAAAGGGATAAAACTGAAATATTCTTCCAGCTATTACCCCCAAGGAAATGGCTTAGCAGAATCAACAAATAAAAACTTGGTCAAAATCATCAAGAGAATAGTTTTCAAAAACCACAAAAACTAGCACAACGCATTTTCTAATCCGCTCTGGGCTGATAGGGTGACACCAAAAACTTATGTTGGTAATTATCCTTTCTTTCTCATATACGGAAGAGAAGCAATTCTCCCTCCTCATGTTATACTTCCCTCTTTGCAATCATCACAAATAGTTCAGGAAGAAGATTGTCCTCCTCTTGAAAGTCGAATTAATGCTTTGCTAAAATCAGAGGAAGTAAGAGCACAAGCAAAAGAGAGACTGGATCAACATCAACATATTGTTAAAAGTTGGTTCGATTCAAACTATGCTTTGGATAGGAACTTCGAGGTAGGAGATCTGGTTCGTAAATGGGATAAACCTCATGAGGGAAAAAGGGAACATACCAAGTTCCAGAACCTATGGTTGGGACCCTTCTTAATTGTTGAAAAACTAGGTCCCAGCTCTTTCCGCCTACATAATTTAGAGGGACAGCCATACACCTTCCCGGTGAATGGTCAAGCTCTCAAAAAGTATTTTTCGTGATAGTTCCAGATCCACCTTTTGTATATATTTTTCTTTTTTTATTTATTTTATTTTCATATGGTTTGTTTTCACTGCTTTTTGGTTAAATTTATGTTTGTGTCACCTTTTAGTTCGTGGAGGGGAGCTAGAATGCATCATTATGAAGCAAATGTTAAGGTCCTCTCAATAGAATCAATGCTATGAATTGTTGAAACATGGACTAACTAAAGAAAATTTATGTTTGAAACGGACTTCCTTGTCTCACTTTATAATTATGAGCAGACACGATCATCTTTAAGGATTTTTACGTTGTCCTGGCTTTTAAAGAAAGAAACTCAAGTATGCCTTCTTGTCCTTGAAAAATTGGTTTCATCAGGAAACTAAATTCAGATCATAATGAAGGTAACTAAGAAGAAAATTAAAGGCTGAAAAATAATAAGTGTTCTAAAGACTGGAATTTTCATCATCACCCCGCTCTTCTAAATATCTTTATAATTATATCAAATTTTAAACAATTTCTCAAGAGTTGTGGGAAGTGTTTGTAAACCTGTCGGGATACTGAATAGGTCTCCTAGCAGTGGGTAAATGCATACATGATGCCAAGAAAACTTCATTGGGGTACTGAATAGGCCCGCTGGCAGCAAAGCAATGTCAAGTTAAAGAAAATTCTCAGGTATAAATTTTGATATTGTTCATAAGCATCCTTCATTTTGAATTGAAATTTCTTGGGAAATGTAGAGGCGTAAGAGTGGGTTAATTGACATCCCTATCGAGGCTATGGATGCCTACTAGAAGCAGTGGCCCTGTCAATAGTATCAGAGCCATTGACTTGGATATCATTGCTCTCATTTTTAAATTTTGTCACCGGATTTCATTTGAACAAGAAGATATCTAAACTGGACTGTGTAATGATCCTTGGGATTCTTGATGTCCTTCAGTTGTCTTTGATCTGTAATCATTTTAAGAAGTCCTAACATGAACTCGTCGGTGATGTAGAGATAACTGTTTATCCCAGTAAGTCACCATAGTTGGCAACCCCACAATATTTTCACCTTTTAAAGTGACAAATAATAATTCCTATAGCTTCTTATGCTTTGTCATACAAATATCTCTTTTTGAAGGTGAATTTTTGGCTTAAAAGGGTGTTTCAATTGTTCCTATTTTATTTTCTTTTTCATGCTTTGTTCATGAATGAAAGCATGAATGAAGCATTGAAAATTATAATTGTATTGCAATTGTATCTAAGGCTTATGTCTCTAGAAGGGTAAATGTTCTTACAAATATTTTAAGGAATGTTGTTTTGCTTTGAAGCTTATCTTATATCAATAAAACAGTTGTTTTAAGTTGCTCATGGATTATGAGATATATCTTGAGCACTTGAATGATACACCAAGAATCAATTGGCAATAGACTATGGGTTTGTTTCATTTATAATTTTTGGTAAATATTTTTTCATTTCAAATTGTCGTTATGATTTGGTTTGTAAAACACCTCTTCTCGTGACCTTAGAAAATCAACTCCACCCTTTACACAATGATGAGATTCAAACACACTCGGTCGTATCTTGTACTCTGTTTGAGGTAGCAGTTTGAATCGGAAGATCTATCATTCTAAGTTAAAGTAATGGGTTTCGTTATGTACTCTTGGCATTCATTACACAAAACGCCCGATTTTCTATTTATGAAACCCCTTATGCTCTCATTTTTGGTCGCGCTAGGGTAACGGTGAGTTTTATTCCTTTGGTATTCACTCTGGTTGCTTTTGTTTAAGAAACCCTTCATGCTCATAGTGAATTTTTTTCACCTTCGTGCCCGTCTATCCAAACCCTCATGGCCCCGGTCGTCCGGATTGAGCCAAATGGACCCCAGACTTTGCTACTATGTGATGATGCGAGAGAAGACCTTAAAAATCAGGGTTGGGTTGTGTTTCTTGAGAATTTTTAGGGTTATAATTTACAAGCAGCCCAAGAGTTCACTCTCACGTTCGATGGGAGCAGAGCTAACATGGGTGACATTCAATTGGAAATCATCGAGGAATTCTTGAGGGAAGCAACAAGCCTTCCCCTTTCGGGCCAAAAATGGTTTAAAAACTCAAAGTTGGACGAGGTACCATGGGGTTTGTTATTCACCTCCTGAAAAATTCATTGTTGTGACAAAGGTATGTTGATTTCTCTGTTGAAAGATAGATGGCATGGGTTATTGGTTGTGTTAAAGCAATTTGTGACTTGTGAAGGCCGCTACGGCCTTGTCTTCCTTTATCATATAAGATTACTCATGCAGTTTATCGGTTTCCAGTTAAACATGCATTTTTACTTATGGAGGAGTTTATATAAAATGCCTAAGAGATATAAAAGGCATAGTTTTAATTCCAGTTTATTCCACCAAGGGTTAATTAGTTTGTTTTTAGTCCATCATTTGAAACTACAGGGCGACGATTGGGATACTTTCCTGACTCGAAATGGCTTTATTACATTAAACCTTGTAGAGATTCATGTGGTTGATAAGATTATGATGGAAAGGCCTCATGTTCCTTCCATTGACAGATTAGTTTTCTTCTTCAAAGAACCCTATGATAAGGATACGCTCGATGAGCCTATGTCTGAGCAACAGGATGCTCACCCTAGGGTCATTAAATCTCCTGAGCGTGAGCAATATGTTTTCCCTAATACCATTGCAAAAACCATAAATAAGCACTCGCGCAAACTGTCAAAGAAAAATTTAGACATAGGGTTTAAAAACAAAAGAGCTCGGAGATTAATCTCAAGGAGCTTACGAAATAAATCAAAATCTCATGTGAGCTCGATCAAATCGATCGAGGTCTATGAAAGTTCTAATTCTGAGATCAAAAAGTTCCTGGCAGAGGAAGACCCTAGTTACTCTAAACCGAATCTCAGTTAGACTTATGATTTTTTAAATAATATGCCACCATGCCTGAAGCACAACAAATATTTTCCAGGAATCAAACTCAGTCAAAAACCCACAGTGGATAGTGGTAGTGTTTTGATGCACAGTCATGTGTTTCCTCAGCCAACTATCCCAGATCTACAGTGTGAAGTGTGTTTACTTTGGATAGGCAAATATTACACATATATTCCTGTCCTTCAAGAAAAGATCAAGACCCTCGCAGCTCATATTGACTCATTAACAAGTGAAAACCACAAACTCAAAATCAATGCACAAAGGCAACGAAAACGCTTGAAAAGGACTGGAAATGTAATAATAAAAAATGTTGAGTGTGTCAAAGCAGTGATCAAATCTGAGATTTTAGGAGTTGAATTTAGTATTCAGTTGAAAGGTAAGATTTTTTTTATCTTAGTTGTGTTTTTATTGTTATTTTTATAATTAATATGGATTGAATTAGATTTATGTTGTTTAAAATAAGACTAGCTACAGAATCAACAGATTTTGTAGCCACTTAATTCTCATGTAAAATTTTGGAAAATATTGGCTAAATAAATATTTCATTTATTCATTTTATTTTTCTTTCAGGATATGATGTATCTTTTGGTGATCCCATAAGCTGGAGAATTTATGGACTTAGTTAATCAATCATTTCCTCTTGGTTTATTTTGTAAATCAAAACAAAAACTTTCATAATCTTGGAGATACAGTTTGATATTGAGTGGCTTTATGGCCCTCTATTTTTGTAATTTTTAGATCCTTTTGAGATATGATCCTATATTAGAAGATAGGATGCTTAGTTTACGTAAACTCTTTAAATACACAATATTTTGTAATAGGAGACATCTTTGTTGGGAGCAAGAGATGGATGGGTGACTCCAAAACTTAATGAAATAACATTTTACACATTTTGTCTTTAGCCTTCTGTTTATAATGTTATCATTTGTGTTTTGTTATGTCTTGATACATGTATAGATCTAATATCTTTAGATTAAAGGATATGTGATGTACAAGATATTACATTATTAATACCATCTACAATTTGCTTCTCAAAATATAAATACTGTGATTATGTTTTCAGTTAAAACAACAGGATTTATCTTTCGATTTTGATTGAAAAACGAAATGTACAAATTACTTTCAGATTTATCTTACAGTAATTATGTATAATCATGAGATTACAAGTTTATGTTGGTGTATCTGCTTCAGTCATTAATGCCCAAACTGCCAACACATTGTTCTAGATTTATTTAGAACAGTCTTAAGGTTCATTGCAGGTTTCCCTCTTTGACATGGTAGTTGGATGTTTTCTAATCATGAAGATGCTTGGACACACATCACTAACAAACTAACAGGTTAGCTCCTTTACATTTTTATGTCATTTGTTTATCACTGAAATTAGAATGTATGTTTTAGTTTTTGACTATCCATACATGTTTGTTTCACAGTATTCTTTTTATATTAGTTTAGATTTATAAAGGAAAAACCAAAAAATATCTTTTATGTTCTTTCGTTATCTGCTTCCTCGAAGAAAATCGTTTTCACATTGAGTTTTGTAAGTTTAGATTAAAACTTGCAGTTCATATATCATGTACATAAGTAATGAATAAATTTTCCTTTTAAATATATCTAAAATAGTTACATTATATGTATATACATATATATACAGTGATTAGTAACTACTTAGTTCATTTCATTTATTTTCTTCTTTTAGGACTTTTAGATTGGCTAACAGAGCCATTAAACCCGTCAGAACGAGTTATACCAAACAGCTTGGGTTATTTAGACAACCCTGGACTGAACTCGTTCTTCCAGTTGACGGACGGTCATTTTTTCCTGCCAACAGGGTGGTAGGCTTAGCTAATAAACTTATTATTTGATCCCTTGAGGTCACCAGGGAAGCCTCCTGTGTGGTGGACCTCTTCCATCACTAAAATGAGGGAAGTCTCTACTAAGGTGAAACTGGTAGATTCTTCCATTGTTATGAAAGATTTGGGGATCTTGTGGTGGGTTTTGCACAAGTACAAATCTTACGATAACAAGTAGAATATAGCATAATATTTTGCACCACACAAATACATGAAGACTCTCTTGATATCAGACCAATTCTCTTTTCCAAGTGTTGACATGTATCTTCTTAATACTCCCACTGCATGAGCAATGTCTAGTTGAGTGCAAACCATTGCATACATCATACTACTAGTAGAACTTGCATATGGAGGAAATTCCATGTCCTTTATTTCTTCCTTTGTCTATGGACATTGTTTAGCGGTTAGTTTTTCTCCCACGGGAATTGGCACATTGATAGGTTTGCAATCCTGCATGTTGAAATGTTTCAAGATTGTTTCAATATACTTTCTCAGATTCAACCATGGATTTATAACTAATCGATGTCTCTTGATATCCATTCCCATAATGAATTTCATTGCACTAATATCGTTTGTGTCAAACTTGGAGGATAGCTACATATTCACCTCCTTTATTTTATCCTTATTGTTTCCGACCAACAACATGTCATCAACATACAAAGCTACATATATGAAATGGTCACCTTGTTCCTTAGAATATGCACAGTGATCATCCTTGCTTATCACAAATCCAAAACTAAGAATGTAGGTATCAAAATTATGGTACCACATCCTTGGTGATTKCTTTAGACCATAAAGAGATCTTTTTAGTTTGCGCAYTAGCTCCTTCTTTCCCTTTACTGCAAATATTTTAGGATGKTTCATGTACATTTATTCTTCCAAGTCCCCATGTAGGAATGATGTCTTCACATCCATTTTCTCTATCTCAAGATCAAATTATACAGCCATAGACATTAGTACTCTAATGAAATTTAATTTTGCAACAGGGGACAAAATTTCACTGAAGTTAACTTCTTTGACTTGGGATTACCCTTCCATTATCAATTGAGCTTTGAATTTATCGAATTGACCTATTGCATTCAACTTTTTCTTGAACACACACTTGCTACCGATGGGTTTCCTTCCATTAGGTAGCTCTACTAAATCCCATGTGTCATTCTTGTGCAAGGATTCTATCTCTTCGACCATGGCATCCTTCCATAGTTTACCTTATGTCGTGTTGACTACCTCCCTGACCAACTTGGGCTCTTCATCGATGGAAGATAACACAAAAGTATAATGGAAATTGGGTGGACTATACCTTTCAATTTGTTTTCTTACTCATTTTGAACTCCTTACAATCAGAGTCGATTATTCCACCTCTTCATCTGATTCAGTTGACTCATCCAAATCATATTTTGCGTTCCTTGATTCAAACCGTACATTCTTTGGATCTTTCTCTATTTGAAATCCTTCAAACTTGGAAGTTCCTCCTACTTCCCTCAAGACCACATCTCAATTGTGCACTATTTTCTTCAATAGTGGGTCCCATAGTTTATATCCTTTCATTCCATCCCTATATTCTATGAAAATACACTTGAATTCCTTATTATCCGACTTGTTCCTCTTTTCCTTGGGAACATGAACAAATGTATCACAACCAAATACTTTGAGATGTGAAAGTGAAATATTCTTACCATACCTCATGTGGATTCAAGTTGACTAGCACTGTTGAAGGATACCTATTTACCAAATATTTTGTAGTGTTAACTACCTCTACCCATAATTCTTGTGCAAGCCTAGTACCATTGAGCATCTGCATTGCCTTATCCATCAACTTCATGTTAATTCTTTCAACAAATCCATTTTTCTCTACAGTATATGGTGTGATATTATGGGGTGTTATGCCACACTACTTATAGAACTGCTCAAATTCTTATTCACATAATTCACCTCCATTGTCAGTTATCAACACCTTGATCTTCTTATCTGTCTAGTTTTCTACAAGATATTTAAACTCTTTGAATTTTTCTAAAACCTCTTATTTATTCTTCATGAAATATAGCCATGTCTTCCTATAATAATCATATATGAAGGAAAAATAATATATGGATCCACCAAATGAAGGGATTGGTACAGGCCCAAACATGTCACTCTGTATCAATTCCAAAATCCCTCTTTCCTTTGTAGCTCCTGATGGGAATCTAACGAAATTTTATTTTCCATATATGCAATTTTCATAGAAATCAAATTCCAAATTACAATATAGAAAACCTTTGACCATACCTTTTTTGTGCATGGATCAAAGTCATTTTTTTCCAATGTATCCCATCCTCTAGTGCCATAACATGGTTGGGTCAACTTGATGAAGAACGATCAAGTTGGTTTATATCGACTAAACCTGATTTGAGTCGAGTCGAGTTGACTTCAGTAACAACAATGTTGTTTCATCCATTCGATTCATTTTTTCCTAACAACTTGTATAAGGTTAAAATATTCACTCCTTTCATTAATACCATAGATCCCCTGACCATTTTGCATGTATCCTTTTGAAATAATGTGTGCACACCTGCATCACTCATTTTTTTGATAGATATCATATTTTTTTCCAAAACCGGAATATGTAGCACACCTAGAAGGGTCCTACTCCTCCCATATTGTAGTATCAGTTAAACTCCTCCTTGTCCAAAAATTTTGGTTGTCGATTTGTTCCCCATGAACACATCTCTCCCTTATCCCTATTGATTGATTTCTCTCCCTTATGTTCGTTGACCAATTGACCTCTCACCATTAAGGCATGTTTGGTTGATCCTTCAATGTTCTTCCATCTCATTTCTTTTGAGAATAGAGATGAATCCATGTCTTCAAGTGTTAATGTGGTCAAATTACTTCCTATAGCCCTGACTAAGCCATCCCAAGAGTCTAGAAAATAACACAAGAAGCTTACACATTTCTCCTCCTCAATGATTTTAATATCCACAAATAATAACTAACTTATTAAATTATTGAATGCATTCAATTGATCTGTTACCGAGCTCCCATCACTCATCCTCAGAAGAGACATTTTCTTTTGAATGACTTGTTTAGCATGGATTTCGATTGGTACAAGATTCCTAACTTTTCCCACAGTTTCATTATTGAGCCTTCACCTGATACATTCAGTAATACCAAATCTGCAAGACAAAGTTGGATCGTACTCCTTGATCTTCTCTTGAGTTTCTCCCATTCTTTCCTTGACATACCTATCAAAATGGTACCTAGGCTTATGGTTGTCCATTGTTCTCGATATACAAGGAGATATTCAATTTTAAGCTTCCAAAGCTCAAAATTAGGGCCATTTAATTTTTCGATATCTATTCTTGAACCGCTTATCATTCTTTCAAGCATAACTTTAAAGTTCATTGACTTACAACTCTCACTGAACCTAGGTTTAGCTCAGATCCAATATATATTGATACCACTCTTGTAACATAATGGCTCTATATTTATTTGATACCATGTGTAAGGAAACATAATTCCACTCTAAACCAAGCAATAAAGAGAAAATGGATTTAAGCAAGAAATAAATGACAATCAATCACACTGTACACAGAGATTTTACCCTAGAAACACAAAAAGGAAAAACAACATTCCTTGATTGTCTTTCTCTCTTTCTGTCCTATTCATTCAGTAAATAAAGAGTTACGTGACTAACCTTGGTATACACCTAGGATACAATCACAATCATACTCTATTTCTTTTCACAAGAGCAACCCTATAGCCAACTCATCTTAAATCTACATGACCAACAACCTCCATGCGAACATCAACATGAACATCAAATTAATAAAATTATGACATGCCTTATTTATAGGATTTACGACATGCAAAACCCTAAATCATGGCACCCAAAAATGGTTGCAGATCCACATAGATAATTGTATACAATCCTAAGAATCTCAAGATTTTGTTATAGTCGACTACTAGTTGATTAACTAATCAACTACACAATCAACCTCTATTTTTTCTTTAGTCGGTTGCCACTCGACCTTCTATTGTTTGACCTTTTGACTTTACATCAATCACTTTGACTTCGAATTTCCCAGTCGATCACTTAGACCTTCTATTGGTTGACCTTTTGACTTTACATCAATCACTTTGACTTCGAATTTCCCAATCGATCACTTCAACCTTCGACTTGACCATCAATTTGACTTGACTTGTCGATAAACTTATCACCCCAATCAATCCACATTGACTAGACAAACAGATGATTGTTCTTTCACTACAAAAAATATAACAACCCAACATATTTTGTATTGTATCTTGTTCCATAGCTAATAAAAACATCTGAGAGTGGTATTTTTTGAGAATAACATAGGAGGAGGAGGATTTTGTAGCATCCATTTAGGCCACAATGATAAAAGGTAACTCCATAGTGAGTTCCCATTTCTTTTTGCATTTTATAATTGAAGCAAAGAGAGCAGAGCAATAGCCTCTCCTTCTAGTTGGGTTTTCTCTCGTATTAGGTTTCCCAGGTCAAATATTGTGTTCATTTGTGTGGATGGTGTGTATTTTTGCATGTTCTTTCACTTTTATATTTTATTTATTTCCTAAATTCAATCCATAAACTAGAGATAATAAATCTAGGATCTAAGGAAATAAACCAGATAAATCAAAGATTTCAAAATATTATAAGATATGTTGTGACAAACTATTACAATGGAATCTACATGGAAATTTACAGATCATGGTTGAAATTTTAATGGTAAATGACTAACATATAAAATAAATGTTTAATATATTGTGTTTGGCTAATGGAATGATTAATTGTTATGATAGAAAATCAGTTCAGTAATTGTTGTTATGACTTAGTGTAAATAGAATTGTTGGTTTCCTGGTTAGGCATAGTCTAGTGGATTAACTTGTAGTTCAAGACACACAAACCATGAGTTTTTCTTGCTTGGTCAAACTGCACAAACATGTATCATTTGAAGCAAGCCTAATACACAAAATAAAGGGAAAACAATCCATCATTATTATTACAAACCTAAATTTGAAAACAATATACAAAGCTTCAAAAGGTATTTGTTGAAACAAAAATGGGATTTGCACCCTTCTAAAATAAATTCAATATACGTCTTAGTTTAAGTCTTCGCTTGAAATTATAGTGGAGTCCACAAGATATTCTTCTACAATCTCTTTCCCATCTATGTGAGATCTCTCCCTCTTTTTTTGTCTCCTCGATAATGATGAACAAATACCCCTTCTTCTCTTCTTCATATTCTTTTCCTTTTCCCTTCAGCAATTCCTTTGAACCATGGTAATGCTTCATTATACACTTTCCATGTGACTACCCCATCACCACCACCTTAAATAATTTTTTTAATACTATGCATGTAACACCCCACTATAATCCTTGGTTTAATTAATGCTTAATGTAGATATAATGAAATGTGGCTATGGCTAAGTGATATAATATGTGAATTGTATTTTCTAATTTTTAATAAATAAAATGTGATGTTATATATTGGGGGATATGGAAAGAGATGGGACCTGATTTTCCACAAGAGACGGGAGTTTCTAAGAGGGGTCCAAAGGGGGAACTATTTATGGGTATTAATGCAAACCCATATTTCTAAATTTTATTATCATTGGGGGGGGGACCTTTTATTTGTTGTTTGAGTGTAGAAGAATTCATTCATTGAATAAATGTAAGAGGGTGGGTGTAATAAGTCACATCCCATAGTTATTGGGAATGTGGGGATGAAGTGAAATTAGTTTTGGGATGAATGTGAGTCAAGGGAACAACAAAAGAGGGAGGAAATTTGTATGACCAGAGGAGGGAGTTTTTACAAGCAAATTTTATCATGAACAATAAGCAAAGAACGAGAAAGAACATTGGATCTGGAGGAACCATGGACGAAAAATTCTATAGCATTTTTTCAGCTAAATATTGAAGAGGAAAGTTGTGAAGCTTTCATAATAACCAAGTTAGAAAGCCTAGAGAGTGATCTCATGTGAGAGTTCAACTGGAGCAGCAAGCTTGATACTATTTTTTTCATGATATCTTTTCCTAGCAATGAGTTCCCTTGAGTTCACAGTAGTGTGATTTTTGGTTACCTATGCCAGAGAGACCCTGATAAATGAGTGGGACACTTGATGCAATGAGAGTAGTGAAGGGGTACATTCCTTGGGTTGGGAAATTCAAGAGGAAGAGAGCTGGTAGAAATTGGGATAGTTGTAGGAGAATATCAGTGGGTTGTGGGATTAGCTGAGATATGAATGGATAGTGAAAGACACCCTATTTTGTGGATTCCTAGCCCCATATCATGGGTAAATTTTTGTTGAAATATAGAATAGCAAGACTAGGGTTGGGTGTGTTGGAAATGTTTAACAGGTTGTCATTGATGGAAAGTACAACAATGAAGAATGTAATAGACGACCACCAAAATTATTTTGGGAAGAAGCTACAGAGAAACCTTGATAAGATCAGAAGATATAGTGCAGAGGATATTTGGTATGTTTTATAGGCAGCGTAAGCTTGTCATTGATGGAAAGTACAACAGTAATGATGGCTTGAGTACAACTGTTATGATCAATAGGCAAATAGAAGATAATTCTAGGAAGATCGAATGATCGAAGGCAACGCAACGTTGATCAGGCATGATGAAGTCCCATAAAGTTTGTGAAGAATTTCTGATCATTGGATCCCATCCAAAATTTCTGATAGAATGAGGGCCGTCAGATCTGAATATAGACAAGAAGAGAGCGTTGAAGAGGAGGATAGATCTTAGGCGTTAGATCTAAGCACAGGGTCTGACCACTGTTGGATCTAGGAGAACCTGCACGATCTTTAAAGTGCAAGGAGTAGAGGGCTCACAAAATCCCGAAAGTAGGACAACCGTCCATCTCAGGGGGTTATGTGGACCATTGATCTGACTCCCTATCAGAGTTTTGGGGATCGAGTGTTGGAGATGTCAAAGAAACAATGCAACAGGAATCCCGATTTTTTGATATGCAAAATCACGACTTAAATCACAGTCGTTGAATCAAGATCAAATCTGGACCATTGATTCGAGTCCATGTCAGAGTTTCAAGGATCGAGTGTTGAAGTTGTCAAAGAAAATTCACCACAGGAATCCCGATTTCGCGATATGCGAAATCGCAATGTAATCCGAGCCATCAGATGAAGCTTTGATATGGACCGTTGATTCCAGTCTGTGTCAGAGTTTTGGGGATCGCAACATGGAGTGGCAAGTAAACAATGCAACAAGAATGACGATTTCACGATATGCGAAATTGTGATTCAATCGCAGTCGTTGAATCAAGCTCTAATCAGGACCATTGATCCCACACCATTTCGGGGTATCGGGGATCACGACTTGGAGATTCGAGATGTCTCATATCCAGACTCACGAAATGTGAAATCGTGAAAGTTCCTTATGCATAAGGTTGTGGTCACAGCCCTTGGTCACAAGAAGGGAAGGAGTCATTCAAGATAAGCTCCATTTCTGGGTTTTGGAGATTGCGACTTGGAAAGTCGAGATGCCTCATCTTCAGATTCACGAAATGTGAATTCGCGAAAATCACTTCAAGCATAAACACTTGGTATTGGCCATGGTCATATTGGGGAAGGAGCTAGTGCAGAAAAGTTCTGTATTGAAACATCGAAGATCGCGAAATGAAGTGTGGAGACACTCAGCACAGGATTGTCGAAATGCCGAAACCTGATGTCAATAAAATTCAATCCAATGGTGCAGGTGAATTTGAACAAGATTGGAGGGCTACTATTGCATGACACAGTGAAACAACTAGAAACCATTGATGGTTTCTACCAGAGGATGCGAAGAGACTTCGGTGTGATTTCTAGAGGAACTGAAGAGTCACATGGAATCTGCTAGTGGAATGAAGATGATTCATGGAGGAAATTGACAGCTGGATGAGGGTTTGATCTCATAACTAAAACAGAAAGGATGAGCTCGACTATAACAGAGAAGACGAAGAGTCTCAACTGGTAGAGAGAAAAAGGAATCTAGGCTTAACACCTAGTGATGATAGACACAGGGGTTGAACTGCCAGAGAAGTTGAAGAGTGGCAATGATGATCACGCAGAGCACTTGAGATGTGGAGGAGATTGGTGTGGTATGAGCATGCAGAGGAATGGTGAATATTGCATGCACAAGATGCACATAAGCTATATATACATGGTATAGAGAAGAGAAGCGGTGGTTGTTGCTGTTGGAGTTGATGTGGTCACTGTGTAGAAGGATTGAAGTGTGAGCAAGGAGGTAAAGTGTAGAAGTAGAAATGCACAGAAGAGGAACTGTGTAGTGAATGGACATGGTGCACAGAGCATAAAAAGAAGAAGAATAGACAGTGCAAGTCATGTGTGCATAAAGGCAATGAGGCAGACAGAGCAACGAAATGCAGCAGAACAGTGATGAGTCTGGTAAGCCATTATTGAACATTATATCATTGTAATAAGGTTCAGTAGAAAAGATTTATATT
>JASDQU010435550.1:93434-103523 GCA_032191745.1 Picea mariana | reverse complement strand
TATCATGTTAAAACCTAAAGTAAAACACTTCCAACAAAATCTCTGAAAGTATCACCCTTCCCTGGAACCTCTCATGTGTTAGTAGTTGAAGAAATTGTTAGATGCCAAAATTATCTTCCAGGTTAGACATTCTGCATGGGTAGCTAATTTGGTTTCTGTAAGGAAAAGGTCTGGGTAGATTCGCCTATGCGTAGATTTTAGAAACCTCAACAAAGCTTCATAAAAGGGAAACTACCAAGTTCCTCCAATGGAGCAGCTCTTGCAGACCATGTCTGGCTCTGAGATTTTCTCTTTGTTGGACAGTTTCTCAGGTTACAACCAGGTTCTAGTTTCATAGGAAGACCATTTAAAAACTACCTTATGAACCAAGTGGGGAACTTTCGCTTACAAATGCATGCCCTTTGGTTTAATCAATGCAGGAGAAACCTTCCATAGGGAAATGGATGTAGCATTTCAGGGACTAATCAACAAGTGTGTAGTATTTTATTTGGACGACATGACTGTGTATTCAAATAACAGGGAAGATCATATCCAACACTTAACCCATATTTTTGAAAGGTGTAGAAAATACGGTATATCCTTTAACCCTAAGAAAACTATTTTCGGTATCTTGAGGAAGGTAAGCGACTAGGCCACGTTATATCTCAAGCAGGCATTCGCATAGACCCAGAAAGGATTAAGGCTATAACTCAACTTACATTGCCTCACAACAAAAATGCTATGCAGTCGTTCTTCAGGAAAATAAACTTTGTGAGGAAATTCACCCCTGATTTCGTAGAAACTATCAAACCCTTACAAAAGATGATTCGTAAAGATGTCGGATTTAAGTGGGATGATGAACGAAAGAAGGCCTTCAACGATATTAAGACTGTTATATCCCAATCCCCCGTGTTGCAAAGTCCCGATTTCAACAAAGATTTCTTCCTCTATACTTTCGTCTCCTACCAATCGTTAGCCGCAATATTAAATCAGATGGATGATGACAAAAACGAAGCCCTAGTATCATTCATGAGCACTAACCTCCAAGGTGTTGAACCAAATTACCCCACTATAGAAAAATATGCTTATGTAGTTTATAAGGCAGTAAAACATTTCAGATCCTACATCCTCAAGAACCACACCAAAGTAATTGTGCCTCACCTCGCAGTCGGATCCCTATTTACTCAATAGGAGATGCAAGAAAGAAGAGGGAATTGGATGGCAGTAGTCCAAGAATTTGATCTAGATATAAAACCTACTAAACTAGTTAAGGGACAAGGATTATGCAAACTGGCAGCTGGGGCTCAATACCAAGTAAATGAATACTCAATATGGGAGAATGAAATGGCATTGTGGTGTGGTGAAGCTTCATACATTTCCCTAGGGAAAGAGTCTTGGTATGAGAAATTGACTTATCTTCTACATCATGGGACTTGCCCAGAATACCTAAAATCCAGGGGAAGGAGAGATCTTAGGTTAAAATCTACATAATATCGCCTCATAAATTCAATACTCTTCTGTATTAATTATGATGGGGTACTTTTGAGGTGCCTTGAATGTGAAGATGCAAATAGAGTTCTAAAGGAGCTCCATGATGGCCCTGTAGGTGGAAATTTTGCAGGAGACACTACCGCTCATAAGATACTGAGAACTGGCTATTATTGCCCCACTTTGTTCAAGGATGCTCATGCATATGCTAGAAACTGTAAAACTTGTCAAATAAGCACTAGGAGAGAGAAGAGAGTAGCAGTCCCACTCCAACCGGTGACCATTTCTAGGTCGTTCGAGCAATGGGGGTTAGATATCATAGGAGATATTACACCAAGATATTCAAAACAACACAAGTACATACTTATTGCCACCGATTACTTCACGAAATGGGCAGAGGCCATCCTCTAACTCATGTAAACGAGAAGGTTGTAATCCAATTCATAGAACAACAACTAATCACAAGGTTCGGTGTCCCTTCTGTTCTTGTTTTTTATAATGGAACTTATTTGTCTTCCACCTTATTAATAGAGTTTTCCCTAGACAAAGGATTCATAATTAGATACTCTACAAATTATTTTCCACAAGGAAACGGAGTGGCATAATCAACTAATAAGAACCTAGTAAGGATATTGAAGAAAACGGTTGCAGACAACTAGAGGAATTGGCATAATCTACTCCACAACGCTTTATGGACAGATAGAGTTACACCTAAGGAAGATATAGGGAATTCCCCATAATTTCTAGTATATTGACAGGAATCCATTCTCCCAAACGGGCTTTACCTTCCATCTCTTCAACTTGCCCAAGATTCCAAAGGAAAACCTTCATTAGTCATACAACAAAGAATTGATACCCTGCTCGTGCTAGAAGAAAAAAGGGAGAAAGATAAATCAAAATTAATAGCCCATCAGCAGATAGTTAAAAGGTGGGTTTGAAAATCATAAGGCTAAAGAGAAGAATTTTGAAGTAGGAGACCTAGTCCTGAAGTGGGACAGAGAAAATGAGCCTAAAGGAAAACATTCTATGTTTCAAAATCTATGGCTCGGACCTTTTAAGGTGGATGAGAAGATTGGGTTAGGCACGTATCGACTACAAAATCTAAGGGGAGAACCTAATGCTCTCCCAGTGAATGGCCAAGCCTTGAAATAATATTTTCATTAAATATATATATATATATAATAATTTAGTGTTTGTTTCTGATGCGTCGTTTTGTCTTTTTGAATTTATACTTTGTTTTGTCTTTTGCGATCATGCTTCTAAGCTTTTGAAAGATTGTGTTGAAGAAAGAAAATGGTTGACCTCAAATCATGTGACATAGAGAACTCTCTTCCCAACTCGTCGCCCACATACAAACACAAGAAATGTCTTTGGTTGTTTCAAGGGATTCTCTATCTAACTTACGTAAATGAATAAATTTGGGGAAATATGAAAGTGTCTGCTTAGTGGTTTGGTAAGATCTTAAGGGAAAGAAGGAAATCTGGAAAGGACTACATACACCTTGGAGATGGAACTAGTGAGTTTCACCTTAATCAACTCATACTTTTGAAAATAACAGATGTCCTCCTCTCCCGCTCGCTCAGGGAATTCTATCAAAATAAAAGTCAACTATATCAAATGAGCCCACAGTAGGAGCGGGTATGCAGATATCTTCGTCGGGGCTATGGACGCTCGCTGGTAGCGGAGAAACACCGTAGAAAATGAATGAAGGTAACTAAAGGGCCTAGTGTTAGTGAATGCTCTACTAGACTCTTGTCAAAAGAGAGCATGAGTCAAGGCTACATGAAAAGGAGGAATAAAGGTTGAAAACCATACAGGCAAACCTAGAGGCATCAATCGGATTATTTCAAATGCAAGGGTAAAAGGGGCTCTGATTTAAAACCAGTTAATTTCTCCACCATCTTTTGCATCAACCGAGATTGAAGGAGGAACAGAGATTTTGCTTTCACCCAGTAAGTCACCATTTGTTGAGCACTCAACACACCCTAAAAATCCTATGTCAAATTTTACTTTTTGGGTACCACTTGATATTTTGCACTGTCTAATTCAACTTCATTATGAAAAATGTTTCCTTTGCTTATCATCTTGACTCTCATTAAGTCTTTCAAAGTTTGATTGAATCTATGAAAACTAAGGACTTAAAATTCCTAACCTTTAAATAAAGAATCAACAGCTAAAACATTTCACCCAATGTGCCCAAATTTGACATTGGAAGGGTTTAAAAGATGAAGGAAAATCACTCAAAAAACCGCAGTCGTCGAGTGTCGATCTTCATCGGCATCGACAAAAGGAAGTTTTCTATCGCGACAATAATTACACAATGATATCACCGACAACTGATCCCCTTCGGTGTCGATAAAAGGTGAAAATATTAAACGTTAACGAAGAAATAAATGATATCATCGATGGTCGATACCCGACGCGCTTAGCGAAATGGAAAAGACAAAACCGCAACGAACGTTCAGACCACGCTAAAAGTTTTTCTCCGTTCGTCGATTCCCGAAACGTTTGGCATCAAGAGTTTTGAAGACGCTAACCCAAAAATATGTGATAGGTTTATCCCCGATCGTCAATCCCCGATTCTTCTTCGACATCGGCAATCCCAGGCTTAGTTTAAGAGCACACGACTAGAGGAAAATCCTGACTCCGACTACTCGTGAGTTAAGTCACTAGCTTCCATTGCCACGTGTCCCAAGCGAGTTTTTCCATGTTAGCATCGTACGATGAAATTGATCAGCATCGGTGGTTTTTCACAGAAGAAAATCATCGAAAACACCTGTAACACATTGCCGACCCCCGATCCACCCACTAGGAAAGCGACACGATGGGACGTTTTAGCGCTAGATATGTTGCGATCTGGAGCATTTAAGGGAAAAATTAATTCCAAATATCTCTTTAGTTTCTAATTCATGCATGAATCAAAAGGACCTTTTGAATTTACTGATAGAACACATCACCCTCTGCACCTCCCCCATCAACCCATGATGAATTAAATTGCAGAGATTCGGCAGTAGATTTGTTTGAATTTCACTCATCACCCAAATTAATTGGTTGATACAACCGATAAGTTCTTCCCCGTTAAATCCTCTTGAGCCATTGTAAACAAGATCATTCTGTGCGAAAAGGAGTTTCAGAGCATCCAGAGGAGCCAGACGAGCAATTCAAAAGCTACCAAGCCCCCATGTGAGTATCAAACTACAAAGTTTAGCAAGCATTACAGGTATGTACCAGTCTAGATTTTCTATGTTTTCACTTCATATATACAATGTCTCTCTATGCACAGGCCCTAAAGGATTTTATTTCGATTTGCAGGAACAATGCCTTGAACAAATCCAAACACTATGTGATCGCCAAGAGCACCTAAGCTAAAGGAACCAGAGGTGGGAGAAGGCTCATCCCCAGGGCCAACAAAACAATTAGAATTTGCTCCAAGGCCGGAACCAGTCATCAGAACGTCTACCAAGAAGATTTTCACTCAACCTCCGGTCTTTGGAGACACAAAGGAAAACACAGGGGTCAAGGTGGTACTCCCGCACTGGGGAGAACTCTTAAAGAATATTAACTAGGAAGAATTCTCGGAATATATCCCGCAAAACGAACCCGATATGAGAAAGCTCGACGATGAAGTTTTTCCAAATATCCAAAAATCGTACCTGCACATGTGGCAAGCAGAAATCCAGTGTTCCCCTACATAGAACTCCTAAAGTGGCTCATCGACCACATGGACACACAAAATTTCCTGATCAAGAAAGACAATGGCAAGTGTGTCGAGATTTTCCTTTCGGTAGAAGTGCAGAATTATTACAAGCTAAGAGACCCGGAAGAGCAATTGAACACCAATTTCATCCTCGACTTTTATGAGCACCATGACACCGGTCGGGTGATGGATTCATGGTGGAGAGAGGATAAAAATTACACCAATCGGACCTACGGATGGTACCAAATGGCCCACTTAAGGGAGTCGTATATCTATCTAATGGCCCTCATCTGTGGGTTGTATGGGGAGAAAGATTGTTCCAGGTTTTCAAAGGCTTGGATGCCTTTGGATTACATTGTAGCCATTTCTAGGAGAGGTTTTAACTGGGGTTCCATCATTTCAAATAAGCTGAGCATTTTCATTCAACAGGCTCAAACCCTGAAGGAAGGAGAGACTCCATCCTTCTACATGGCTTCTTATTTATTAGATGTCATCTGCACCAGAAATGTCTTTGCTGGAATGAACTTGAGTTGGAACATCTTAGAACTCGCGTTCTATGTATATTTCAGCATATTATGGGAAAACAGGTACAAACAATCATACTCCCTCATCTGCGATGAATTCATCGCTCGCATTCATTTTATTCTTTTCAAGAAAGAGTGTTCAAGGCTATCAGTTTAGGCAAAAAAGGTGATAGCAAAGGTCGGCCACTAGTATTTAGATGAACGTGATACCTACATTAGGGTATTCGGGGTCACTGGAGCACCTCATCTCCTACCTGTGCATGTTCCTGATCGACTAGTAGTAGGGGAGATATGCTACCAAACTATTCTACAAGGCTACAACGCTACTCTGGTAAAAGATAAGAATTGGGCATTTATACCTTATGGATTCCATATAGGTTTATACCTAGTAAAAGACACAGATCAAGCCAAGAAGGAAGGAATGAGCCAATTGGAATTATGATTCCAGACCGGTCATTTCTGCAAACACAACCCAAAGGGTCTAGTCTTGAAACATGTGTCTCAAGTGTCATCCTGTTGTCCATACGCCCACGACAAGTTTGAAGATGAGGTCTTCATAGAAAATTATTAGGATTGGGATGAAGTGGTGGAAAGGATGGTCGACCCCAAAATGACCAAGTCCAAAACCATGAGACTGGATGAACGAAAAACAATCATAGAACAATCTTCTCAAGGAGTCCTTGGGGCCAGAGAAGAAATGATAGGATCTAAAGCAGCAGAATCCCCCCAGGTAGTGGTCGAAACAACAGAGATTCCTCTGATAGACCGAATACAAGAAATAAATTTCCCTACGGCTTAGGACGCGCGGGAGAGCGGGTTACTCATGATGGAACATGAACAACGGATAATGGATCATATGCGAGTTAACCCAGACCTCATCAGGATGACAATGCTCCCTGCCGACAACTCAGATGAAAGCCAGATAGGCCCAAGTGGCTCTGAACTTATAGACGTCGATGAAATCGCTGGGTAGACGACCCTGAATTCACAAAGACATCAGTTGGATCACCGATAGATATTTCGGCTCAACCAAGGACTGTTGAAGCATCACAGAAAACTAGTGCATCAAACCCCTTGAGCGAGTTGATAAATATATCTGACAATGATGAAATCCCAGAGGTATCTCTTGGGACCCCTGTGCATATCGAAGAAGAAAAGGGACCTGAGAATATTCTCTTGTTCCCGATGTCCAAATCCAGGAGGTCCCATAGAAATAAAAGGAAGCCGAGAGTGTCCTAGATGCTAAGATACCTGATGCGTCGGAGACCCAAGCAGATAGTCTGAAGGACGATCCAAAGGAAGGAACTCTGCGACAGAAAATCGGTGTCTCAACGACCGATGAACAAGTAAGTACCAAGTCTATCCCTGAAGCCTCTATTTCAATCGGTACTCAAACCCTCGATGAACAACAGACAGAAGTCGGACCTTTGGAGCACAAAAAGGAAGTTCAAGAACCCAATCTTGAACAAGTATATACCACTGAAAGTCTGGGAAATACACTCACCTAGGGAGATCAGTGAATCCCTGAACCTGTGGATGAAGTATCTGACATACATGCCATATATTATGATAGGAAAAGGAAGGCTATCATCCAGAGGACCACCAAGAAGAGGAGGATCACTTTATATCGCTCCATCCTCATCACTATAGAGGAACATCTGATCAACACAGAACATGCTAAGATGTCTAAACTCATAGGTGCAGAGATGGAAATCACATATGCCACCCTGGATAGAGCTAAAAGAGATGAAAAGGATTTGGCTGTCGCCCTGAAGGAACTAGAACATCTGCTCCACTTAGCGAAGTATTACCAGGACACTACACAGGTTGTGGTGTATCTAAGGAATGAATTCAAGGAGGCCTATAGCAATTTCATAGATGAACGACGCCTATTCACTGCAAGGATAGCTGAGCTCCAGGAGGACACCCTCATGGCACTTACGATGTGCAAAGATATGGAGTGGTGGTATGAGAAAGCACAACAAGTCGTGGAAAGAGTCGACTACATTGGTGCATTCCAATAGGGCTGAGATAAAGAAGAACATGACATTCGGGTGTTGAACGAAAGCAGTCTTGATCGCATAAATAAATCGGCCAAGTATTGGGAAAAAATGTCTCGGGAACCACACCAATAAATTCAAGAGAAATGGTCCAAGTGCAAGAAACACTATATCGAGATCAATTGGGTGATGAAAGATGTCGAACTCCTCGAGTTTGGCACACCCGACGACTTTGTCGACCTGCGCGACATAGTCAAATCGCACATCGAGCAAGACTTAGCATGGGCCGAAGAAATAGCAAATGTGGCAAACATGGTACCAGGGCAGGTGCGGCGGTTTATGGAACACCCAATCAAAACGTGGGCTATGCTGCAACAATTAAGTACCAGTCTAGTCAAGTATCGGGCACATGCGATAGAAATAAGAGAGATTTACGCAGCCCTGATGGAACAACATAGATTCCCATACGCCAACACCTTGAAGGATTTGTTCATCCAGTGGTCAAAGTACGAGAAGAGTCACCCTTTTAAAGTGATATCTTGAGATGACTGTTAGAAAGACTCACAGGAGAGAACGCCACGTGGCAAAAATTTGTTTTACTTATCTTCACTTTAGCCGTTATTTTTAGTTAATTTTATGTTATAAATAGGAGCATCGACCGATGAACTAGAGGTCGATGGTTGTTGTAAGAAACTCTCATTTTTTGTTTTGTTAAGAATTATTTTGGAGCTGCCTTTAATTGAGAAGCTTTTCTGGACCAAAGACAAGTTTAAGTTTTCATCAAATGCATGTATGATTGGATGTGGGGAAGAACTATTTTCTATCTCATCTCATGAATGGATGTGGTAACGAGTAAGAGCTATTAAATATGTTGATAAGTTATTTGATGCAATTTTTTACAGTTCTTTCTTTAATGATGAAAATGAATCGTTGTGTTATTATGTAATGAATTATTAGAGTTGAGTGAATTATTTTACTTGCCATTATTTATCACATGCATGTTTTCTTTTGATAATTTGTATCTCATTCAGTAATTGGATTACTCAGATGATTAACGTATTAGTACTAGGCCTGTGGTAGACGATCATTGCCTGCACGCTAGAGTAATGGGTTATCCCAAGCTTAGCTTCTTCTCCAACAGTTAAACACTTTTTCCCATTTTGTTACCTAGTTGGTTTATACCGTCTTCCATCTTATATTGGTTCCACTTAAGAGAAAATACAAAAAGAGAATGTCTGAACTGAAGGAGAAACCTTCACAAGAAAACGTAAATCTCGTCGATTAATTGGTCGGATTGCAAGATGTGGAGAACCATTCCACTACTAAACATTGCATAGTCTAATTGGGCCTCGGTGGCAGGTTTGGTTCATTTTGTTGAGTTAAAGGGATTTAGGACCCATCAATAGGTGTTTATCGCATTATTGTATACTTGTTAGACTTAGCTATTGTTTGGATTGGGTGTTTATTGGGTAGGAAACTGGGGTATTTTGGGATTCATTGGTTATTTCTTATTAGAGAATTGGTCTATTGTGGTGGAGGTGGGAGAAATGCTTGATGCTACTTAGTTAGAGGTATACACCCTTGTGGAGGGTTATTCCACTAGTATTTTTTCATTTGAGGTAGGGATGGGAATGATTGGAATGGTTAAGGATGTCTTCGGTACTACCATTGATTATGCAATGGACAACTAGGTTGATTTGGATAACACCAAGGTTGAGTATGCATTTGTGCATTATATCCAACAAAATATTGAGGATGGGAATAAGGAATATTTGGTTGAAATCATCAAGCTAGTCCTTTCCTCATTTGGTTGATGAAACATAGTGGCTTCATGTTCTCCTTAGCTCCCTAGTAAGTATCCTTGATACCTAGAAAGGAAGGACATTTGTTAGTTTGGTGTTTCTCTTCACAAATTCCATAGATTTCTATAATATTAAGTGGACATTCATTTTTAGCATGATTTTTTGTGCATTTAGGATATAAAACAACTAGATATTTTTCTACTTCTTCTTGCTTTCTCTTTATCTACATTGTACTTATCTACATGGAAATTGAATGTCAAATGTCAAATTTCATATCTTTTAACAAGATTCCTATTTCATTCTTAGTGAGAGTTGTAGAATTGGATGATTGTGGTGCAATATTTATGTCATTCATATTTTTCTTCATTGTAAACTTGGAGTAGTTCTTCAATACTTGTTTAATGTCTTCATACTCCAACAAGAAGATGTCTCCATTTGCATGGAGATCCAAAGTTTCCATGAATTCCTCTCTTAAACCTCTAAGCAACACAATTTTGAGGGAGTTATCATCCAGTGTGAAACTATGAGCCCTTTTATCACTAAGTTGAAACCTTTCCTCATACTCTTCTAGGGATTCACTTTTTCCTTGGATCACTTTA
>JASDQU010435550.1:39652-64899 GCA_032191745.1 Picea mariana | reverse complement strand
CTATAATGTGTTTTTCACTAACTCACTTGGTTAAAATTTACTTTACTTTGTAAGAAGTCTTGAGTTTAAGTCTCTTTTTTGTTACTTTTTTTTTTAAACAATTCATGCATCCATTGTAAAGTGTATTTCACTTAAATTATAAAAGTGAATCACTATAAATAGCTTTAATATTTTATTTTAAGTTATTTATTTTGCATGCAACTTTCATTTAGAAAGTAACTTCATTGTAAAAGTGAGACACTTCATAAGCAACTCATTTGTAAAAGTGAGGTCATTAGAAGGAGAGTATCACCACGTGAACCAACTTCTACTTGCCACATGGCTCTTTGGTTACCATTTATGCATTTTTTCAAAAGGACATAACTTTCACATCCAAAGTCTATTTTTAGTGCCATTTTTTTAAACATCCTATTTTTCAGAGAGCATTCCATCCAGATATTTTAAATCCATATTATTTGTATATTTAGTATGGATTCTCCCAATGATTATTTTCTTACCACTACCAACTACTTCTCATGGAAATATCATATGGAGGATGTATTAAGAAGTAAAGGACTGTACCAGATTACCTTGGGAAAAAAAACAAGAACCCATTGATGATGACAAATATGCCAAATGGGTTAATAGGAACCCATTGTAAAGAGTGTACAATAGATTTTGGCGATGAGCATTGCATATATATTATACTTTCTAATATTTGTAGTGCATATTATGTGTTTGTATCTACCTTTTATGCCACCAGAGAAGCTCTAGGGACTTTTTATCAAAAACCCACTTTTGAGTCCTTTTGTGATGCTTTGATTAGAGAGAAAGATAAGCTTTTGCAACTTGGAGTGATCAACACTGTAGGTACCTCCAATAAAGAATTAGTGGCCCACTAGAAAGATAAATCCAAGAATCCAAAGAATCAACATCCTTGCCAAAACAACAAGAAAAACAAGGGTCCCAAACCCTCCCATCCAGCTTCTGCTCCTAAAGGTGACAAAGGAGAAAAATCCAAAAGTAATAAGACTAGTGACAAACATTGCAACTTTTGTGGGAAAGATGGTCATGTGTAGTCTAAATGTTTTAAAAATATGGAATCCTTAGAAGCAATGATGACGAAGCACAACATTAGTATTGATTCTTCTTCTTCTTCTTTATTCTCATGGACATGCACTTTCTACTTCTAGTTTCTCCTTCAATGCAACTTCTACTTCTTCTTATGATGAGTTTCTTATTGATTTTGGAGCACGGATAAAGACATATTTTATTCTCTAAATGAATGTAACACCAAGAAAATATTTGTTGGTGATGATAGATCTCTTAGTGTTGTAGGGTCTGGAATAGTTCACGTAGATAATGGTCATTTCAATGATGTATTATGTGTTCCAAGTCTTTCTGACAAGATTCTATCCATATATCATATCACTCATTCAGGTGAAGGTAAAATCATAGAGTTTTCACCTCACCAAGTTGTAATCAAGGATCTAAAATATCTGAAGCATGTCATTGCAACTAGAATTGTTGATGATATTATCAGGCTGTACAAGTTTGAAAACTTTGGGTCATCGTCTTTTCCATTAGTTTTTGTTGCTCATAGCAATGAATTGAGAAAACCTTGGCATGATCGGTTTGGTCACTTAAACTATCACTCATTGCAACAAATATGTAATCAACATATGATGATTGGTCTTCCTCTTGTTTCTTGCAGAGATGGTGTTTGTGCCAGTTTTTTTCTCGGCAAACATCATCAGGGCAATTTTGACAAACGTGCCTCTTGGCACACCCTCGACCCCTTTGCAGCTTGTTGACAGTGACTTGTGTGGTCCAATTTCTTCTCCTTTTTTTGGGTGCAAGTATTTCTTAACTTTCAATGATGAATTTTCCATATGCAATTGGGTTTACTTATTAAAACTTAAGAGTGAAGTGTTTGACAAGTTTTTGGCCTACAAGGTCCTTGTAGAAAAACAATCTGGACATCAACTTCAAAGATTAAGAACAAATAATGGAGGCAAATATGTGAACAACAATTTTACAAGTTAATGCACTGCACATGACATCCAAATGCAAGAAATTGTTCCATATACACCACAACAAATTGGTGTTGCTGAGAGAAAGAACCACACATTAAAATAAATGGCTAATTATATGATCCAATCTAAGGGATTAAGTCTAAAGTATTGGGTGAAATCCAATAATTGTGCAAATTACATAGTTAATAACACTCCCACAAAGGCTATTAAAAATATAACACTAGAAGAATCATGGAACAAAATTAAGCCAAATGTAGCATGTCAGATTCCTCATGAGAAAAGGAAATATTTACAACCTAAAAGTGAGAAGTTTATTTTTGTTGGTTATTCTAAAGATGTCATAGGTTACAGACTTATTCAACCTCGTTCTAATGAAATTATTATTAGAAGAGATGTTAAATTTGATGAAAATCTCTTGGCTTGCGAGCCTAATTTGACGTTTGTTCCTTCTTTGGTATGTGATCCATCTTTAATGTTTGTTCCATGTTATATTCCTATTATGGTTTCTTCTTCTTCAAATGATGACAGTGAGGATGGAAATCCACCTCCTCTTGCTCACCTTCCTCCAGATGAAACCATTGAACATGAACCTGCACCAACACCAGAAGTTCGTCGATGGGTCCAATCAACTCGAGAAGCAATTGGTGATATTGTCGGTGATCCTTCAAATCAACATCAAACACGTTCACAATTCCAGCTAGCCTCTTCTCTTTTGGATCAAGTTTCAGAGACCCATGATCCATAAACATTTCCATAAGCTTCAAGTCATCCAAATTGGGATGCAACAATGAATGAAGAGTATCATTATTTAATGGCAAACGATACTTGGGATCTTGTACCTCTTCCGAAAAGAAGAAAACTTGTCAAATGTAAATGGGTCTACAGAACTAAGTATGCATCATATGGAAGTGTTGGAAGACATAAGTCTTGGTTAGTTTCCAAAGGATTCTCCCAAGTTGAAGGCATTGACTATAATTAAACCTTTTCCCCTATAACCAAAATGAATTCCATTTGCCTTATTCTATGCCTTGCTACCTCACATAAATGGGAGGTCCATCAAATGGATGTCAAATATGCCTTCTTGCATGGGGATTTGCAAGAAGAAATCTACATGGAACAACCTCCCGACTATGTCCAGAATGACTCTAGCCTTGTTTTTCGCCTTAATAAATCTCTTTATGGTCTTAAGCAAGCTCCTCGAGCTTGGTATGCCAAAATGGATAACTTTCTTCTTGATACAGGCTTTTCTAGATGTCATTCTGACCCTAATGTATGTACCAAGAAAGTAGGATGCCATCTCATGATCCTTGTTCTTTATGTTAACAAACTTATCCTCACTGGTAGTGACCCAAAACTTTTTACCCATGTGAAATCCATCCTTAAAACGAAATTTGAAATGATAGACTTATGCTATTTGCACTATTTCCTTGGCCTCGAAGTATTGCAAATCAAGAAAGGAATCTTTCTTTTTTAGTCTAAGTATGCTTGTGACCCTCTTCACTGCTTTCACATGGAAGACTCTAAACCAACCCCTTCTTCCTTCTAGTCTGGAGTTAAACTTGTTGCCACTTGTACTTCTCTCTAAGTTGATGCCACTTTGTACGATCAATTAGTTGGTAGCCTCTTATATTTGACTCATACTCATCCTGATATTTCCTTTGATGTTGGTCTTATTGCCCGGTATATGAAAACACCCCATGAAATCGATTAGAAAGCAACTAAAAGGATACTTTAGTATGTCTTAGGTACAATTTAATTCAGGATATGTTACAGCTCAGGGGGGACTCCTTTATTGTTTGGTTTCACTAATTCAAATTGGGCCAACGACCCTAATGATTGAAAGTCTACTGTAGGTTATGTTTTCATCCTTGGGCTCAAAACCAGTCTGTAAGAAACACCGAGATATTTCTCTTTCTTTAGCAGAAGCAAAGTACCGAGCAACAGTTAATGTAAGTTAGGAATCCTTGTGGCTTCGATAGATCCTTTCAAAGCTTGGATTCCAACAACAACATCCGAAAACCCTTTGGTGTGACAATGAGAGTGCCATCAAGCTTGCTAAAGACCCAGTTCAAAATCAGTGCAGTAAACAATGCGAGCTACACATACACTTCATATGAAAGCTCATTCATGATCAAGTTATTGAAGTGCTCTTTTTCCCTATAGAATATCAAGTTGCAAACATTTTCACAAATTCTCTTACAGAAGTGAAGTTTTCCAAAGTTTGATCTACGTTAGGAGTTTAGGAAGTTCTCATTAAGGGGGGATAGGCTCTAATTCCTATTTCCTTCTCCTATTGTGTTGCCTTTGTAAATCCTTCAATCCTATCCCAAGTTGTTATTAAGGGGGGATGTTTGGATATTTAGACACTTAGGAGTTAGTTAATATCAACTTGGTCTAATGTATCGTTAGGTAAAAGTGTGTTTCTTTAGTATGCATTTGTAGTTAGGTAATCTGACGGTCATAATATTTTCCCGACATAGAGTGATCCAACATATCATATTATCCTCGATCTTAACGACTACATTGATTCATGGATTAACACTCAATTGGTCCATGATCTCTAATTAAAGAGCATAGATTGTCATTTCTCGATGATCGATTGTGAGAAACTCTCTTGTAAATATTTTTGTAATATTTTCTATTGCATTAATAAATTGCTCCAAGTGGCCACGTTGGTTGGGGCCATGGATGTTTCCCCATAGGGGTTTTACCATGTAAAAACACTAGTGTGTTGATCTTTTATCTAGTTGTGTGAGTGGTTACTAAAGGTGTTTGTCCTCTGTTGGAATGCATGTGTTGTCAAACAAAAATATTAAAAAGTAAGTATATATAAATCTTGAAAGTATACAAAAAGACATACATTGATATGAGTGAATCAAGGTAGTTTTTTGAAGTTGAAACTAAAATAAAGAGACTTTAACCAAATTGATCACAACTAAAATTCAAAGTGTCACTAGTAATGATTTTTAACAGTGAAAGATCATCTAGAAATCAAGATCAAGAAACAATTCAATGACAAGTCGACATCTACATATTTAGTAATAGTTGGAAGCCCATCAATCACCATTGATGATGCCTACATTAGCCAAAGGATGTGGACACACCAATGAATAAAAAAATATCAAATATCAACATGAAAACACAAGTAAATCTAAATGAAAATATTGAATTTGAGATTAAGAAGGATCAACTTATGTAGGTATTGTATTGTCACACAAATAAAAAAAGTCCTAGCACATAAGAAACAACATATCAAGATACACAATTAACCAATCAAAGTCAGTGCTTTACCTACATACAAAAGCATTTGAATATCAATACAACTTGAAATAACAAAGAAAAAAGTTCCAATAAGCAAATGGAGTGAAGGTCATGAGAAAAAACTACTTAAAGGGAAAGGCCAAAACTACATTCAAGCCAGCCCTAGGTTACACAACATTCATCAAGTTTATAAGTTGAATTGTACTACTGTAATTTCACAGATAGCACATAGTACCTCATCAAAGAATCATGCCCCTAGATTGATAGATTAAATTTAAGGTGAGGAGTTCAACAATACCCATCACTTTTTTGGTGCCATTATTGGGGAGGTGCTAAAAATACATTTAATTCCATTTGAATTTCAAAAAAGAGAGAGAGATAAAAATCATTAGATTGTATGTGTCAACATGGAGATATATTTGGTAGATTTTGATCAAGAAACCGTATTTTTGAAATAGGTACAATTGAACGAGGACAATAGCAAGATGATTGTGAAATATACATCCAACAAATCATTGAAGAATTTGTTGAGTTACCTCAACACGAAGCATGATTTTTTTTCAACCTCTCTGTGGGAAATATTGTTGTAATTGATGTCAAAGACATGGGGAGACTATAGATGTCCAAGATAAATATTGCAAGATGGAGATTTTTGGAAATATTGTTTTTGGATTTTTGATGCTCAGTTTGGATACCCCATCTTTGAAGGAATTTTTACTTTATATACCTAGCTCAAATGGGAGAAAAATTATATGGTTGGAAATATTATTCTGAGACGTTTCCAACACTATATGGAATTCCCTCTAACTCCTTAGGAATGAAGATATATGAATTTTTCCATCAAACAATCCAAATAGAAAATTGAGGTCAACTCAACTAGTCTTTACAGGTCATCCCTAAAAGTGAGGACATAAATACTATAAATACAGGATAGATGTGTGCATTTTTATAATATCGAAGAACGAGATCAAGTATGAGGTGTGCATAATATATTTGAGGTGAGCTAGAGGAGATAGGGTGTATTTTTGGGATCTAAAGTTGTGCAAGAGAATTCTGAGGGGTTTTCTTGGGATTTTCATGCTCTTAAGGTGTGCTATGAAGGACTGGAGGTCCATGATGCTGCAACGCGCATTGTTTTGAGGTTGTGACATTGTAGTATGAGATCATATTCTAGGAATGGTATTATGAGGCTTGCTAGGACATGAAGGATAAATGTGACTAGGGTTTGAAGCTATGTCTGAAGTATGAAGCATGCAGGTGAAGTCAGAAGTACTATGTGTATGAAGATATTGGATTGGTGTCTACACAAGTCTTATTGAGTTGGTGCTCAACTGAGGAGTTTGGTATCTCCATTAGGTTGGTTCCTACACAATATCTTGTTGAGTTGGTGCTCATCTGAGTAGATTGGTGTCTCTAGTAGGTTGGTTCCTATAGGTGTTGCTGAATTGCTACTCAACTAAGAGGATTGGTGTCTCATCAGGTTTGTGCCTGAAAATATTGTAACAGTAGGTTGGTGCCGACATGAATTTATAAAGATAAGTTTTATGGTTTTCTCCCAATTAGGTTTCCATGTTAAACTCTGTGCATTGTGATTTGAGTTTATATGTGATTATTGTTTCTTAGCTAATGAATGATTACTAAATGGTTAAATAAAGTAAAAAGTATCTTATACTAATTCACCCCCCTCTCAGTATAAGCATAAGTTCAACATCCTTTACTAAACAAGGAGAAGAATATTCAACTCATCATACCATCGTTGAAGATGGAGAACAACAATATGAGATCTTTGAGTTTCCCGTTCAGGAAACTAATGGAGAAAAAAAGATGAAAAATATCAATTCTTCTTTTCTCTCTCATTTTCATGGATTTATTACAGAAGACCTTGATATTTCCCTTTTTGAATTTGAAGTTTTTTTTAGAACTTATGATTATGAATCAAATACTCTAATGCTCTAGCTTTTCCCCTTTACATTGAAGGAATAAGTCTTGAGGTGGTTTAAGAGTTTAGAAGGAAACAATATTAGAAGCTAGATCAAATAAATCAAAACTTAATTGAAAAATATAGGGAATAATGTAAGTTCAAGGATACTAGAGATGAGATCTTTAAAGTGATCCAAGGAAAAAGTGAATCCCTAGAAGAGCATGAGGAAAGGTTTCAACTTAGTGATAAAAGGGCTCATAGTTTCACACTGGATGATAACTCCCTCAAACTTGTGTTGCATAGAGGTTTAAGAGAGGAATTCATGGAAACTTTGGATCTCCATGCAAATGGAGACATCTTCTTGTTGGAGTATGAAGACATTAAACAAAGTATTCAAGAACTACTCCAAGTTTACAATGAAGAAAAGTATGAATGACATAAATATTGCACCACAATCATCCAATTCTACAACTCTCACTAAGAATGAAATAGGAATCTTATTAAAAGATATGAAATTTGAAATTTTACATTCAATTTCCATGTAGATAGGTACAATGTAGATAAAGAGAAAACAATAAGAAGTAGAAAAATATTTAGTTGTTTTATGTCCTAAATGCACAAAAAATCATGCTAAAATGAATGTCCACTTAATATTATAGAAATCTGTGGAATTTGTGAAGAGAAACACCAAAATAACAAATGTCCTTCCTTTCTAGGTGTCAAGGATACTTACTAGGGAGCTAAGGAGAACATGAAGCCACTATGTTTCATCAACCAAAGGAGGAAAGGACTAGCTCGATGATTTCAACCAAATATGCCTTATTCCCATCCTCAATATTTTGTTGGATATAATGCACAAATGCATACTCAACCTTGGTGTTATCCAAATCAACCTAGTTGTCCATTGCAGAATCAATGGTAGTACCGAAGACATCCTTAACCCTTCCAATCATTCCCATCCCTACCTCAAATGAAAAAATACTTGTGGAATAACCCTCCATAAGAGTGTAGACCTCTAACTGAGTAGAAACAAGCATTGCTCCCACCTCCACCACAATAGACCAATTCTCCAATAAGAAATAACCAATTTAAATCCCAAAATAACCCCAGTTTCCTACCCAATAAACACCCAATCCAAACAATAGCTAAGTCCAACAAGTATACAATAATGTGATAACCACCTGTTGATGGGTCCTAAATCCCTTTAACTCAATAGCAGGAACCAAACCTGCCACCGAGGCCCAATTAGACTCTGCAATGTTTAGTAGTGGAATGGTTCTCCAGATCTTGCAATCCGACCAATTAATCGACGGGCTTTACATTTTCTTGTGAAGGTTTCTCCTTTAGTTCATACATTCTCTTTTTGTATTTTCTCTTAGGTGGAACCGATATAAGATGGAAGATGGTATAAACCAACTAGGTAGCAAAATGGGAAAAAGGGTTTAACTGTTGGAGAAGAAGCTGAGCTTGGGATAACCCGTTACTCTAGTGTGCAGGCAATGATCATCTACCATAGGCCTAGTACTAATATGTTAACCGTGTGAGTAATCCAATTACCGGCTGAGATACAAATTATCAAAAGAAAACATGCATGTGATAAATAATGGCAAGTAAAATAATTCACTCAACTCTAATAATTCATCGCATAATAACAAAACGATTCATTTTCATCATTAAAGAAAGAACTATAAAACATTGCATCAGATAACTTATCAACATATTTAATAGCTCTTACTCGTTATTGCATCCATTCATGAGACGAGATAGGAAATAGTTCTTCCCCACATCCAATCATACACGCATTTGATGAAAACTTAAACTTGTCTCTGGTCCAGAAAAGCTTCTCAATTAAAGGCAGCTCCAAAATAATTCTTAACAAAACAAAAAATGAGAGTTTCTTGCAACAACCATCGACCTCTGGTTCATCGGTCAATGCTCCTATTTATAACATAAAATTAACTAAAAATAATGGCTAAAGTGAAGATAAGTAAAACAAATTTTTTGCACGTGGCGTTCTCTCTTGTGAGTCTTTCTAACAGTCATCTTAAGATATCACTTTAAAAGGGTGACTCTTCTCGTACTTCGACCACTGGATGAACAACTCCTTGCAGGTGTTGGTTTATGGGAATCTATGTTGTTTCATCGGGGCTGCGTAAATCTCTCTTATTTCTACCGCATGTGCCCGATACTTGACTAGACTGGTACTTAATTGTTGTAGCATAGCTTGAGTTTTGATTGGGTGTTCCATAAACCATCGCACCTGCCTTGGCGCCATGTTTTCCACCTTTTCTATTTCTTCGGTCCATGCTAAGTCTTGCTCGATGTGCGATTTGACTATGTCGCGCAGGTTGACAAGGTCGTTGAGTGTGCCAAACTCGAGGAGTCTGACGTCTTTCATTACTCGATTGATCCCGATATAGTGTTTCTCACACTTGGCCCATTTCTATTGAATTTATTGGTGTGGTTCTCGAGGCATTTTTGCCCAATACTCGACCGATTTATTTATGCGATCAAGACTACTTTCGTTTAACACCCAAATGTCGTGTTCTTATTTATCTCGGCCCTATTGGAATGCACCAATGTAGTCGAATCTTTCCACGACTTGCTGCACTTTCTCATACCAACGCTCCATATCTTTGCATGTTGTAAGTGCCATGAGGGTGTCCTCCTGGAGCTCGGCTATCCTTGCAGTGAATAGGTGTCGTTCATCTATGAAATTGCTATAGGCCTCCTTGAATTCATTCCTTAGATACACTGCAACCTGTGTAGTGTCCTGGTAATACTTCGCTAAGTGGAGAAAATTTTCTAGTTCCTTCAGGGCGACGACCAAATCCTTTTCATCTCTTTTAGCTCTGTACCGGGTGGCATCTGTGATTTCCATCTCTACGCCGATGAGTTCAGATGTCTTAGCATGTTCTTTGTTGATCAAATGTTCCTCTGTAGTGATGAGAATGGAGCGATCTAAAGTGATCCTCCTCTTCTTGGTGGTCCTCTAGACGATAGCCTTCCTTTTCCTATCATAAGATATGGCATGTATGTCGGCTACTTCATCCATAGGTTCAGGGATTTGCTGATCTCCCCAGGTGAGTGTATTTCCCATAATTTCGGTGGTATATACTTGTTCAAGATTGGGTTCTTGAACTTCCTCATTGTGCTCCGAAGGTCTGACTTCTATATGTTGTTCATCGAGGGTTTGAGTACCGATTGAAATAGAGGCTTCGGGGATAGGCTCGGTACTTACTTGTTCATCGGTCATGGAGACACCGATTTCCTATCGCAGAGTTCCTTCCTTTGGCTCGTCCGACCCTAGCTCATCCTTTAGACTGTCTACTCGGGTCTTCGATGCAGCAGGTATCTTAGCATCTAGGACACTCTCGACTTCCTTTTATTTCTATGGGACCTCCTGGATTTGGACATCGGGAACAAGAGAAGATTCTCAGGTCCCTTTTCTTCTTTGATATGCATAGGGGTCCCAAGAGATACCTCTGGGATTTCATCATCATCAGATATCTTTATCAACTCACTTAAGGGGTTTGACACACCGGTCTTTTGTGATGCTTTGACAGTCCCCGACTGAGCCAAAATATCTGTCGGTGATCTGACCAATGGCTTTGTGAATTCAGGGTCATATACCCAACGATTTCATCGACGTCTATAAGTTCAGAGTTGCTGGGGCCTATCTGGCTTTCATCTAGGTTGTCGGCAGAGAGCATTGTCATCCTGATGAGGTTCGGGTTATCTCACATCTGATCCATTATCCGTTGTGCTTGTTCCATCATGAGTTATCTTCTCTCCCATGCATCCTAAGCCGTAGGGAAATTTCTTTCTTGTATTCAGGCTATCAGGGGAATCTCTGTTGTTTCGGCTGCTACCTGGGGGGATTCTGCCGCTTTAGATCCTATCATTTCTTCTTTGGCCCTGAGGACTCCTTGAGATGATTGTTCTATGATTGTTTTCTGTTCATCCAAGCTCATGGATTTGGACTTAGTCATTCTGGGGTCGACCATCCTTTCCACCACTTCATCCCAATCCTAAGAGATTTCTATGAAGACCTCATCTTCAAACTTGTCGTGGGCGTATGGCCAGTAGGACGACACTTGAGACACATGTTTCAAGACTAGACCCTTTGGGTTGTGTTTGTAGAAATGACCGGTCTGGAATCATAATTCCAATTGGCTCAGTCCTTCCTTCTTGGCTTGAGCCGTGTCTTTTACTAGGTAGAAACCTATATGGAATCCATAAGGTATAAATGCCCGATTCTTATCTTTTACTAGAGTAGCGTTGTAGCCTTGTAGAATAGTTTGGTAGCATGTATCCCCTGATACTAGTCAATCATGAGCATGCACATGTAGGAGATGAGGTGCTCCAGTGACCCCGAATACCCTAATGTAGGTATTGCGTTCATCCAGATACCAATGGCCGACCTTTTCTATCACCTTTTTCACTGCAACCGATAGCCTTGGACAGTCTTCCTTGAAAAGAATAAAATGAATGCGAGCAATGAATTCATCACATATGAGGGAGTAGGATTTTTTGTACCTGTTTTCCCATAATATGCTGAAATATACATGGAATGAGAGTTCTAAGACGTGCCAACTCAAGTTCATTCCGACAAAGATATTTCTGGCGCAGATGACATCGAATAAATAAGAAGCCATGTAGAAGGATGGAGTCTCTCCTTCCTTTGGGGTTTGAGCCTATTGAGTGCAAATGCTCAGCTTCTTTGAAATGATGGAACCCCAGTTAAAACCTCTCCCAGAAATGGCTACAATGTAATCCAAAGGCATCCAAGCCTCTAAAAACCTGGAACAAACTTTCTCCCCATACAACCCACAAATGAGGGCCATTAGATAGATATACAACTCCCTTAAGTTGGCCATTTGGTACCATCCATAGGTTTGATTGGTGTAATTTTTATCCTCTCTCCACCATGAAGCCATCACCCGACCGGTGTCATGGTGCTCATAAAAGTTGAGGACGAAATTGATGTTCATTTGCTCTTCCGGGTCTCTGAGCTTGTAATAATTCTGCACTTCTACTGGAAGGAAAAACCCGACACACTCGCCATTTTCTTTGTTGATTAGGAACTTTTGTGTGTCCGTGTGGTCGATGAGCCACTTTAGGAGTTCTATGCAGGGGAACACTAGAGTTCCGCTCGCCACATGTGCAAGTACAATTTTTGGATATTTGGAAAAACTTCATCGTCGAGCTTTCTCATATCGGGTTTGTTTTGTGGGATATATTTCGGGAATTCTTCCCAGTTGATCCTCTTGAAGAGTTCTCCCGAGTGAGAGAGTACCACCTTGACCCCTGTGTTTGCCTCTGTGTCTCCAAAGACCGGAGGTTGAGTGAAAATCTTCTTGGTAGATGTTCTGATGACTGGTTCCAGTGTTGGAGCAAATTCTAATTGTTTTGCTGGCCCTGGGGATGAGCCTTCTCCCACCTATGGTTCCTTTAGCTTAGGCGCTCTTGGCGATCGCATAGTGTTTAAATTTCTTCAAGGCATTGTTCCTGCAAATCGAAATAAAATCCTTTAGGGCCTCTGCACAGAGTGACATTATATATATGAAGTGAAAACATAGAAAATCCAGACTGGTACATACCTGCTAAAATTTGTAGTTTGATACTCATGTGCGGGCTTGGTAGCTTTTGAATTGCTTGCCTCACTCCTCTGGATGCTCTAAAACTCCTTTGCATGCAGAATGATCTTGTTTACAATGGCTCAAGAGGAGTTAACGGGGAAGAACTTACCGGTCGTATCAACCAATTAATTTGGGTGATGAGTGAAATTCAAACAAATCTACAGTCGAATCTCTGCAATTTAATTCATCATGGGTTGGTGAGGGAGGCGCGGAGGGTGATGTGTTCTATCGGTAAATTCAAATGGTCCTTTTGATTCGCGCACGAATTAGCAACTAAAGATATATTTGGAATCATTTTCCCCTTAAATGCTCTGGATCGCAATGTATCTAGCGCTAAAACGTCCCATCATGTCACTTTCCTAGTGGGTGGATCGGGGGTTGGCAATGTGTTACAGGTGTTTTCGATGATTTTATTCTGTGAAAAACCACCGACGCCAATCGATTTCATCGTACGGTGTTGACATGGAAAAACTGGCTTGGGACACGTGGCAATGGAAGCTAGTGACTTAACTCATGAGTATTAGTCGGAGTCAGGATTTTCCTCCAGTCATGCGTTCTTAAACTAAGCCTGGAATGCCAATGCCGAAGAGGAATATTCAGGGATAAACCTATCACATATTTTCCGTTGGGTTAGCATCTTCAAAACTCCCGATGCCAAACATTTCGGGAATCGATGAATGGAGAAAAACTTTTAGCGTGGTCCGAACATTCGTCGCAGTTTTGTCTTCTTCATTTTGCTAAGCGCGTCGGGTATCAACCATCGACGATATCATTTATTTCTTCATTAAAGTTTAATATTTTTTCCTTTTATCGACGCTAAATGGGATCGGTTGTCGGCAATATCATTGTGTAATTATTTTCGCGATAGAAAACTTCCTTTTTCCGATGCCGATGAAGATTGACGCTTGACGACTGCAGATTTTTGAGTGATTTTCCTTCATCTTTTGAACCCTTCCAATGCCGAATTTGGGCACATCGGGTGAAATGTTTTGGCCGTTGATTCTTTATTTAAAGGTTAGGAATTTTAATTCCTTAGTTTTCATAGATTCAATCAAACTTTGAAAGACTTAATGAGAGTCAAGATGATAAGAAAAGGCAACATTTTTCATAATGAAGTTGAATTAGATAGTGCAAAATATCAAGTGGTACCCAAAAAGTAAAATTTGACATAGGATTTTTAGGGTGTGTTGAGTGCTCAACAAATGGTGACTTACTAGGTGAAAGTAGAATCTCTGTTCCTCCTTTAGGCTCGATTGATGCAAAAGCTAGTGGAGAACTTAACTGGTTTTAAATCAGATCCCCTTTTACCCTTGCATTTGAAATAATCCGATTGATGCCTCCAGGTCTGCCTGTGGGGTTTTCAACCTTTATTCCTCCTTATTTTCGTGTAGCCCTGAGTCATGCACTCTTTTGACAAGAGTCTAGTAGAGCATTCACAGACACTAGGCCCATTAGTTACCTTCATTCATTTTCTACGGTGTTGCTCTACTGCCAGCAAGCGTCCATAGCCCCGACGGATATATCTACATACCCGCTCCTATTGTGGGCTCATTTGATATAGTTGAATTTTATTTCAGTAGAATTCCCTGAGTGAGCGGGAGAGGAGGACGTCTATTATTTGCAAAAGTATGAGTTTATTAAGGTGAAACTCACTAGTTCCATCTCTGAGGTGTATGTAGTCCTTTCTAGATTTCCTTTTTTCCCTTAAGGTCTTACCAAACCACTAAGCAGACACTTTCATATTTCCCCAAATTTGTTCATTTACGTAAGTTAGATAGAGAATCCCTTGAAACAATCGCAGATGTTTCTTGTGTTTGTATGTGGGAGACTATTTAGGAAGAGAGTTCGCTATGTCACATGATTTGAGGTCAACCATTTTCTTGCTTCAACACAATCTTTCAAACGCTTAGAAGCATGATCGCAAAAGACAAAACAAAGTATAAATTCAAAACGACAAAATGACGCATCAGAAACAAACAAAAAATTAATATATATATATATATATATAATGAAAATATTGTTTCAAGGCTTGGCCATTCACTGGGAGAGCATCAGGTTCTCCCCTCAGATTCTGTAGTCGATACGTGCCTAACCCAATCTTCTCAGCCACTTGAAAAGGTCCGAGCCATAGATTTTGAAACTTAGAATGTTTTCCTTTAGGCTCATTTTCTCTGTCCCACTTCAGGACTAGGTCTCCTACTTCAAAATTCTTCTCTTTAGCCTTATGCTTGTCAAACCACCTTTTAACTATCCGCTGATGGGCTATTAATTTTGATTTAGCTTTCTCCCTTTCTTCCTCTAGCATGAGCATGGTATCAATTCTTTGTTGTATGACTAATGAATGTTTTCCTCTGGAATCTTGGGCAAGTTGAAGATATGGAAGATAAAACCCGTTCGGGAGAATGGCTTCCTGTCCGTATACTAAAAATTATGGGGAATTCCCTATAGCTTCCTTAGGTGTAACTCTATCTGTCCATAAAGCGTTGTGGAGTAGCTTATGCCAATTTCTCTGGTTGTCTACAACCGTTTTCTTCAATATCCTTACTAGGTTCTTATTAGTTGATTATGTCACTCTGTTTCCTTGCGGATAATAATTTGCAGAGTATCTAATTATGATTCCTTTGTCTAGGGAAAACTCTATTAATAAGGTCGAAGAAAAATAAGTTCCATTATAAAAAACAAGAACAGAGGGGACACCGAACCTTGTGATTGGTTGTTGTTCTATGAATTGGATTACAACCTTCTCATTTACATGAGTCAGAGGATGGCCTCTGCCCATTTCGTGAAGTAATCGGTGGTAGTAAGTATGTACTTGTGTTGTTTTGAAGATCTTGGTGTAATATCTCCTATGATATCTAACCCCCATTGCTCGAACGACCTAGAAATGGTCATCAGTTGGAGTGGGACTGCTGCTCTCTTCTCTCTCCTGGTGCTTATTTGAAAAGTTTTACAGTTTCTAGTGTATGCGTGAGCATCCTTGAACAAAGTGGGGCAATAATAGCTAGTTCTCAGTATCTTATGAACGGTAGTGTCTCCTGCAAAATTTCCACCTACAGAGCCATCATGGAGCTCCTTCAGAACTCTATCTGCATCTTCACATTCAAGGCATCTGAAAAGTACCCCATCATAATTAATACGAAATAGTATTAAATTTATGAGGCGATATTGTGCAGATTTTAACCTAAGAGATCTTCTTTCCCTGGGGTTTAGGTATTATGGGAAAGTCCCATGATGTAGGAGATAAGTCAATTTCTCATACCAAGACTCTTTCCCTAGGGAAATGTATGAAGCTTCACCACACCACAATGCCATTTCATTCTCCCATATTGAGTATTCATTTACTTGGTATTGAGCCTTAGCTGCCAGTTTGCATAATACTTGTCCCTTAACTAGTTTAGCAGGTTTTATATCTAGATCAAACTCTTGGACTACTGCCATCCAACTCCCTCTTCTTTCCTGCATCTTCTATTGAGTGAATAGGGATCCGACTGCGGGGTGAGGCACAATTACTTTGGTGTGGTTCTTGAGGATGTAAGATCTGAAATGTTTTACTGGCTTATAAACCACATAAGAATATTTGTCTATAGTAGGGTAATTTGGTTTGGAACTTTGGAGGTTAGTGCTCATGAACGATACTAGGGCATCATTTTTGTCATCATCCATATGATTTAATACTGCGGCTAACGATTGGTAGGAGACGAAAGTATAGAGGAAGAAATCTTTGTTGAAATTGGGACTTCACAACATGGGGGATTGAGATATAGCAGTCTTAATATCATTGAAGGCCTTCTTTCATTCATCATCCCACTTAAATTCGACATATTTACGAATCGTCTTTTGTAAGGGTTTGATAGTTTCTGCGAAATCAGGGGTGAATTTCCTCACACAGTTGATTTTCCTGAAGAACGACTGCATAGCCTTTTTGTTGTGAGGCAATGTAAGTTGAGTTATAGCCTTAATCCTTTCTGGGTCTATGCAAATGCCTTCTTGAGATATAATGTGTCCTAGCCGCTTACCTTCCTCAAGATACCAAAAATAGTTTTCTTAGGGTTTAAGGATATACCATATTTTATTCACCTTTCGAAAATCTGGGTTAAGTGTTGGATATGATCTTCCTTGTTCTTTGAATACACAATCACGTCATCCAAGTAAACTACTACACACTTGTTGATTAGTCCCCGAAATGCTACATCCATGGCCCTATGGAAGGTTTCTCCTACATTGATTAAACCAAAGGGCATGCGTTTGTAAGAGAAAGTTCCCCACTTGGTTCGGAAGGTAGTTTTTAAATGGTCTTCCTCTAAAACTAGAAACTGGTTGTAACCTAAGAAACCATCCAGCAAAGAGAAAATATCAGAGCCAGACACGGTCTGCAAAAGCTGCTCCATTGGAGGAACTGGGTAGCTGCCCTTTTATGAAGCTCTGTTGAGGTTTCTAAAATCTACGCATAGGCGAATCTCCCCAGAATTTTTCCTTACAGGAACCAAATTAGCTATGCATGCATAATGTCTAACCTGGAAGATAATTTTGGCATCTAACAGTTTCTTCAACTACTGACACATGAGAGGTTCCAGGGAAGGGTGATACTTTCATAGATTTTGTTGGAAGTGTTTTACTTCAGGTTTTAACGGGATAGTGTGTTGAATGATACGAGTATCATAAGTTTTCAGATCTCAATAGGACCACTCAAAGACATCTTGATACTATCTGAAGAGTTTGAGATAGGATTTTCTTTCCTCTTTAGATATTTTCCTACCGAGGTTTACATTTTTTTGGTTTTCCGGGGTTGCGAGATTTATAGTTTCATGCATGGGATAGGAACTACCAGTCTTAGCGTTTTTGGGCCCCATAAATATTTCTTTCAGGTCAAAAATATTTTCTAAATTTGATATCCCCTTCGGGTTTGTGTGAGAACTCTATTTTTCCATTGGTTGACCTATATGAAGGTTGGTTTCCGTCGACTTTTCCTGGAATACTTCATCATCAATGGCCAATTATTTAAAATTATCTTGGTTTGTTAGAAAGTTTATGATCTGTTCATCTCCTTCAAAGACCTTCCAATTAGAGATGTTGTTGGGCACTGATGGTTTGTATAGCAATTTCACAGTAAACCAGGAGGCTTCATAATCTTCTAGAAGTGACAACCTTGAAGCAGCGGTGGCCAGAGAATCAACAAGAATGTTCTTCACTTTGGGAATCACTGTAATGTTGAAAGCTTCAAAATTCTCTATTATCCTATGCACTTCCTGTTGGTAATTCTTCAGGTGTGGAGAATTTCAATGTATAGTATTCCTTATCTGCTTAACAATGATTTCAAAATCCCTGAAAACCTTCAATTTTTGTACGTTTAGGTCTATGGCTTTGTTTATCCCTTGTACTAGAGCTTCATACTCGACAATGTTATTTGTGCATTCGAATTCTAGTATACAAGATAGAAAATGTCATTTACCTTTAGGATTAATGAGGAGGCACCCTGCCCCAAACCCTTCTTGCGATTTAGATCCATCAAAGTACAAGGTCCAAACTTGTGGGCAACATGTATCAACTTTCCATTCCCTATTACTTTCCTCTTTTCCTCCTTCTAGTTCTAACGCAGGTTCTTGGCAGAAGAGGGCTTCTTCTGCCGTTGTCAGAAACTCCTCTTGAAAAATCATTTCAGAGTTATGAGTGAGAGGGACATCAGATGAGAGAGGGGAAAATTTCCTGAAGTAGGAATCACAGGAATAATTGCCTAGCACAGGGAAATCTGTCGATGAGGGTTCATTTAGGGTTTCTAGGTCAGTGACAGTATGTTTCGAATACCTTTCCCTATCAATTCTAATCATATTTTTGTATCCATTCAATGGTAGAAAAAGGTGTGACCAATCTGTACTAAAGTATTTGTTTAACTTCTCAGACCAATCTCAGCTTAATAATAAGCCATAAGCTTCTGGGATGTCTACTATAATGATGTCAATCACTTGCACAAACTTAGGATGTGTCGCTATTCTGATAATTACATCTTTGAGCTCTCCCATGACCTTCACTTAGGTTATGTATAGTTGTATTACATGTTTATCACTCTTGAGAGGGATTGCATTTAGTTTTTACAGATAGACAGTGGCATAACATTAGAGGATGCTCCTGAATCAACCAAACAATTATAGAGGTTTTTGTTGAAGACTTCAAATGTCAAAAGAAAAGGTGGAACAAAAGGTCTTCCCTTCTTATATTCAGAGCAGTTATTCATGGTTGGCTTATTTCCTACATCCGTGGGAGTTAGATTTCTTACTTGGTCAATGCTTGTTGTAGGATTTTCTACTAATGTCAAATCTTGTAACAGGAAATCATTTTGCTGAGGGATTCTACACATGTCCATAACTGATATATTAGCCTTCAGCTTCTTCAAGTATTCAACTATGTTGTAATCCAACTTGGGCGATTCTCAGGTATGGATTCTTATAGGGTTCTTACAGGGAGAAAAAGTGCTTTCGGGTGATCGGAAGTTGATCTTCCTCCCAAAGTTTGGGTAGTAGCAAGGTCATTTGAGACAGGTTGACCTTTACTTCGCATTTGCACCACCGAGACCTCTGCGAGTGGTTCTTGAACCTCAAATAGGTCATCGAAAGGCATAATTAGGCCAGGATCCCATATCAACATGGAAATATCTTCTGGTGGATCAATCTCTTCCTGATTAGCATCATTCATAACTGAACCACTTGAATGTTCGGTTAGGGAAACCTCATCTAGAAACCGGTTGGCCATCAAATTCATGGCATGCACCCATTGAGGGCAATCCCTTTCAGAGTGGTTTTCCTAGTGATAAGTACAGAAAGAATCAAATGGTACATTTCCCATATCGATATTTAAGTTAGCTGGGGGGGGGTTTAATAGCCTTGAACGATGGGTTCCTTTTAAAGAGAGGCTTATAGGGCCTTTGGCCTTGGTTTCCCTCCCCTGCACTTCTTTTCATGTCTATGATTTTGTTGGATAACTTCATAACCATGCGTTGTAGGTCCTCTATGTCCCCACTTCCCTTTTTAGGTCCTTGTTCTGTTTGTTTTCCTGTAGGTCTAGTAAGCAATAGTCCTCTCCTAGGAGGAGGTTGGACTTCTTTCTTAACTAGAGAGACCTGGCCCTCTTTACATCATTTCATTTGGAACTCTATCATTTTGGCTTCTTCAAAATTCTTAGCAAGGGTTGGTTTGGAAACTCTCTTCACAAACATGGAAATAGAGGCTGGGAGAGCATTGGCATATACCTCTATTTGCAATTCCTGAGTAGGTTTAGCTTCGAACTGGAATTTGTTTAAGATGGTAGTGAATATTTGATTAAGATATTTGACTCTTTCCTTCGAACTCATAGTGGCGGCAAACAACTCATCCATTAGAGCTCCTGTAGTAGTTTCTTCTGCAAACCTATCTAGAAAGACGTTTTGAAACTTTGTCCAACTATTTATAGATCCTACAGGAAAGTTGAAATACCACGTGGAAGCCGAATTCTCAAAAGTATAGGGGAACAAACTACAAACCATGTCTTCATGCTGAACATTCATCAGTCTGATGGCTAGTATGAATTTCTTGATATGATCTTCAGGAAATCCTGAGGTTTCAGGGTCAAATTTAGGAAGTAACTTCTATGGATGTCGGGGAAGGTTATGTACGCATCCAGGGATGGCTGGAGCATCTCTAGCCAACCAAGGTTGATTGTTCTGAGGTGGGTTTCCCCTTTCTTCATCATGGTCATTTTTGTCTTCCATATCTTCAGATCCCGAGTTAAACTCTTCCTGTTCCAAAAAATCGTCCAGCTCAGAGACGTCACCGACTGGCATTTCAGGGATTAGATTAAGAGGATGTTCGATATCAGTGATTGCAAAATCTATTAAGTCTTATACTGTGTGCAAAAATACCTGGTCGGGGGTGTTGACCACTGGTCTTCTTATTTTTTGTCTTCGAGGAAGTATCAGAGCTAAGGACAACACATAGATCTGTCAGGCGTATACTCTAGTGATTCTTATAAATTGATTTAATTCCTTGTGAAGGAGAGCGTAAGGTATGTCTCGGTACAAGTATTCTTCCTCAGGCTAGGGTGAGTTACTCATTTCAGGAGTACTCATTGTGTGTGGGATGTCTTGGGAATGACTAGCCATGCATGTGGGTTGTTTTGAATCTACAGGTTGGCTGAAATATTATGTGAAATATGTATTCAACCATTCATTCTCAGGCCCTCCTTATAGCGCCAATTCTATTGATGGGTCCTAAATCCCTTTAACTCAATAGTAGGAACCAAACTTGCCACCGAGGCCCAATTAGACTCTGCAACATTTAGTAGTGGAATGGTTCTCCAGATCTTGCGATCCAACCAATTAATCGATGGGCTATACGTTTTCTTGTGAAGGTTTCTCCTTCAGTTCAGACGTTCTCTTTTTGTATTTTCTCTTAGGTGGAACCAATATAATATGGAAGCCGGTATAAACCAACTAGGTAACAAAACGTGAAAAAGGGTTTAACTGTTGGAGAAGAGGTTGATCTTGGGATAACTCGTTACTCTAGCGTGCAAGCAATGATCATATACCACAGTCCTAGTAATAGTACGTTAACCGTGTGAGTAATCCAATTACTCACTGAGATACAAATTATCAAAAGAAAACATGCATGTGATAAATAATGTCAAGTAAAATAATTCACTCAACTCTAATCATCCATCGCATAATAACACAACAATTCATTTTCATCATTAAAGAAAGAACTGTAAAACATTGCATAAGATAACTTATCAATATATTTAATAGCTCTTACTCGTTACTGCATCCATTCATGAGACGAGATAGGAAATAGTTCTTCTCCACATCCAATAATACACACATTTGATGAAAACTTAAACTTGTCTCTAGTCCAGAAGAACTTCTCAATTAAAGATAGCTCCAAAATAATTCTTAACAAAACCAAAAATGAGAGTTTCTTGCAACAACCATCGACCTCTGGTTCATTGATCTATGCTCCTATTTGTAACATAAAATTAACTAAAAATAACGGGTAAAGTGCATATAAGTAAAACATATTTTTTCCACATGGCGTTCTCTCCTGTGAGTATTTCTAATAGTCATCTCAAGATATCACATTAAAAGGGTGACTCTTCTCATACTCCGACCACTGGATGAAAAACTCCTCACAGGTGTTTGTGTATGGGAATATATGCTATTCCATCGGGGCCGCATAAATCTCTCTTATTTCTACCGCATGTGACCGATACTTGACTAGAATAGTACTTAACTGTTGCAACATATCCTGAGTTTTGATCGGGTGTTCCATAAACCTTCGCACCTGCCCTGGCGCCATGTCTGCCACCTTTGCTATTTCTTCAGCCCATGCTGAGTCTTGCTCGATGTGCGATTTGACTATGTTGCGCAATTCGACAAAGTTGTCGAGTGTGCCAAACTTGGGGAGTCCGACTTATTTCATCACCCGATTGATCCTGATCTAGTGTTTCTTGCACTTGGCCCATTTCTCTTGAATTTCTCAGTGTGGTTCCCAAGACATTTTTTCCCAATACTCAGTCGATTTCTTTATGCGATAAAGACTGCTTTTGTTCAGCACCCGAATGTCGTGTTCTTCTTTATCTCAGCCCTATTGGACTGCACCAATGTAGTAGACTCTTTCCACGGCTTGCTGTGCTTTCTCGTACCACCAATCCATATCTTTTCACATTGCAAGTGCCATGAGGGTGTCCTCCTGGAGCTCGGCTATCCTTGCAGTGAATAGGTGTCGTTCGCCTGTGAACTAGCTATAGGCCTCCTTGAATTCATTCCTTAGATACACCGCATCCTGTGTGGTGTTCTGGTAATACTTTTCTAAGTGGTGCAGATGTTCTAGTTCCTTCAGGGCGGAGGTCAACTCCTTTTCATCTCTTTTAGCTCTGTCCAGGGTGGCTTTTGTGATTTCTATCCCTGCGCCGATGAGTTCGGACGTCTTAACATGTTCTGTGTTGATCATATTTTCCTCTATAGTGATGAGGATGGAGCGATCTAAAGTGATCCTCATCTTCTTGGTGGTCCTCTAGATGATAGCCTTCCTTTTCCTATCATAAGCTATGGCATGTATGTCGACTACTTCGTCCACAGGTTCGGGGATTTGCTGATCTCCCTAGGTGAGTGTATTTCCTAGACTTCTGGTGGTATATACTTGTTCAACATTGGGTTCTTGAACTTCCTCATTGTGATCCGAAGGTTTGAATTCTGTCTATCATTCATCGAGGGTTTGAGTATCGATTGAAATAGAGGCATTGGGGATAGAATTGATACTTAGTTGTTCATCGGACGTTGAGACACCGATTTATTGTCGCAGATTTCCTTCCTTTGGCTCATCCGACCCCGGCTCGTCCTTCGGACTATTTGCTTGGGTCTCTAGCGCATCGAGGAGCTTAGCGTCTAGGACACTCTCATATTCCTTTTCTTTCCGTGGGACCTTCTGGATTTGGACATCAGGAACAAGAGAAGATGTCTTCTAAGGTCCCTTTTCTTATTCGATATGCACAGGGGTCCCAAGAGATACCTCTGGGATTTCATCATCGTCATATATCTTTATCAGCTCGCTTAAGGGGTTTGACACATTAGTCTTATTTGATGATTCAACAGTCCCTGGGTAAGCTGAAACGTTTGTCGGTGATCCATCCAGTGGCGTTGTGAATTCAGGGTAGTCTAACCCAATGATTTCATTGACGCCTATCAATTTAGGGCCACTTGGGCCTATCTGGATTTCATCTGGGTTGTGGACAGGGAGCATTGTCATCCTGATGAGGTCTAGGTTATCTCGCATTTGATCCAATATCCACTGCACCTGTTCCATCATGAGAAACCCCCTCTCCCGCGCGTCCTTAGACGTAGGGAAATTTATTTCTTGTATTGGGGCTACTAGGGGAATCTCTTTTGTTTCGACCACTACCTGGGGGCTTCTGCTGCTTCAACTGCTATCATTTCTTCTATAACCCTAAGGACTCCTTGAGACGATTGTTATATGATTGTTTCATGTTCATCCAGGCTCATGGATTTGAACTTGGTCACTCTGGGGTCGACCATCATTGCTACCACTTCATCCCAATCCTCAACATTTTCTGTGAAGACCTCATCTTCAAACTTTTCATGGGCGTATGGCCAGCAGGACGACACTTGAGACGTATGTTTCAATACTAGACCCTTTGGGTTGTGTTTGCGGAAATGACCGATCTGGAATCAGAATTCCAATTGGCTCAATCCTTCCTACTTGGCTTGAGCTATGTCTTTTACTAGGTAGAAACCTATATGGAATCCATAAGGTATAAATGCCATCATCTTATCTTTTACCAGAGTAGCGTTGTAGCCTTGTAGAATAGTTTGGTAGCATATCTCCCCTACTACTAGTCAATCAAGAACATGCATAGGTAGGAGATGACGTGCTCTAGTGGCCCCGAATACCCTAATGTAGGTATCATGTTCATCCAGATACCAGTGGAAACCGATATCCTTGGACACTCTTTCTTGAAAAGAATAAAATGAATGCAAGCGATGAATTCATCGCAGATGAGGGAGTAGGATTTTTTGTACCTGTTTTCCCATAAGACGCTGCAATATACATGGAGCAGGAATTCTGAAATGTGCCAACTCAAGTTCATTTCGACAAAGAAATTTTCGGCACAGATGACGTCCAATAAATAAGAAACCATGTAGAAGGATGGAGCCCCTCCTTCCTTCGACGTTTGAGCCTGTTTAATGAAAATGCTCAGTTTCTTTGAAATGATGGCACCTCAGTTAAAACCTCTCCCAGAAATGGCTATAGTGTAAGCCAGAGGCATCCAAGCCTCTGAAAACATAGAACAATCTTTCTCCCCATACAACCGACAGAGGAGGGCCATTAGATAGATATATGAATCCCTTAAGTTTTTTGTTTTGTACCATTTGGAGGTCTGATTGGTGTAATTTTTATCCTCTCTCCACCACGAAGCCATCACCCAGCCGGTGTCATGGTGCTCATAAAATTTGACGATGAAATCGGTGTTCAGTCTCTCTTCCGGGTCTCTGAGCTTGTAATAATTCTGCACTTCTATCGGAAGGAAAACCCTGACACACTCGCCATTGTCGTCATTGATCAGGCACTTTTGTGTGTCCGTTTGGTCGATGAGCCACTTTAGGAGTTCTATGCAGGGGAACACTAGATTTCTTCTCGCCACCATGTGAAGGTACGATTTTTAGATATTTGGAAAAAATTCATCATCGATATTTCTCATATCGGAGTCGCTATGAAGGATATATTCCGAGAATTCTTCCCAGCTAATCTTCTTGAAGAGTTCTCCCCAGTGCAGGAGTACTGCCTTGCCCCCTGTGCTTGCCTCTGTGTCTCCAAAGACCGGAGGTTGAGTGAAAATCTTCTTGGTGGATGTTCTGATGACTGGTTCCGG
>JASDQU010435549.1:80960-94700 GCA_032191745.1 Picea mariana | reverse complement strand
CCTTCTTTACTTGACTCTTATGTACGGAAATATTTGTGAGGTTGTTATTCACTAAGGCATTTGCAAAGACCATCTCTACCGTCTTTCTTGATTTGATCTTAATATTTCAACTTTTTTTTTTTTCAATAAAAAAGGTGTAGTACCTGCTATAATATATTAACTCAAAACTTTGACAAAGTACACAGCTTCAAAGCTATAGTCACCAAAAAATGCTGCCGGTAACCGAAAACCAGCATTATTGGGAAGCACCTAGCAGTTTATACAGTAATATATTCAAGAAAAAGACATCTGTCCTGCCCGTAGGAAACAAGGACAGATGCCAGTGGTCCAGAGAAACATATAGCAATTAACACATAAAACAAGAACCTGGAGAGCCGGGCAGCCTAGGCATCCTGTGACGTGTCTCTCCCATCAGCACCTGTCGAAATGGCAAAAGCCTGCATGCACATGGGGCACTTACGCTGAACTGGGGCCCCGGAGAGCGCGTCGAGGAGCAAATCTAATCGCTGTCCCATAGTGAGAGCCTTGTGTTCCAAGTCCGCGATGTGGCTGCGGAGCTCGAACACCAAGGCTAGGTGTTCATCGCTGAGGAGGGGACCATGCGTTCCGCCACCCTGGACACTAGTAGGAGCATTCCTCCTATCCTCGTCTTTGCCATTGTCAGCCGTTGCCTTCTCGACTGTCACCAACTTCTCCAACTGCTCAGCATCTGTGGCCTGTTGGTCGCTTAACCATGGAATTTCTTCCACCACGCAACCAGGAAGGTCGTCGACCTTAGTCGGGGCGCTATTGTTATCCTTCCTGGTGAGCGTCTCCCTGGTGCTTGGCTTCTCATTACATATCAGGTCCCCAATTGACGGGTCCTCCTCCACAACACAACCAGAAAACCAATCCACAGGCTCGGTCGCCTTCTTCACCCTGCTGCTACCAGCGTCTTGCTCGATAATAGAATTGAGCACCGCTCATCCCTCGACACGTGCCTTTTTCCTGAGGATGGAAGAGGCCAGAGCCAAGGCCCATTCGAGCTCCTCCTCCCTGGGCCTCTGCGCCTTGTGTGCTTCCCAGGCAGAGCCTCGACGAGGTGTACCTCTTCGCCTGACCATTTTCCCAACGCAAATGCCAGTTAAGAGTAGAACAGAGTTAGAAAAGGACCAATTCGAGAGCCTCTGCGAGTGCCGAGCGCTGGAAGGCCAGCTCTGTCGAAGACAGAGAAGCCACCAGCCCTGGAAGAACTCCCCAGAATACAGATAGAAGGCGGTAATTGACCCAGCTATTGACGCACCAGGAGCCTTCCTCCTTTGCTCGGGCTCCCAAGAAAAATTATAATCAAACTGTCTGCTCCTCCTTCCGTCCATAATAACCATGAATTCATATGCGCCTGGGATGTTAATTGCCGCGCGAGGGAGGAGTACCTCCTTCAGCAGTCCTCTGCTATGGCCGTCCATCAGCATTAAATGTCGCGCGAGGGTGGCGGTCATTAGCATTTAACCAGCGCTGAGTGCGAGTCCAGGTGGCTCATCGGCTCCTCCGCGTGTCACCCCATCCGGGGTTAATATTTCAACTTTACTCTTCATTTTCAATCCTTTAACTTGCATGATGATGATCATGGTTTGTTGAGATCAAATTTGAAACTTCAAAGAATTGTTAAACGATAAAAAAAAATTAAGCTATGAATCTCATTTTTGCATTAATAGTCTCGAATCATATCTAAAGAGATATGAATCCCATCTTCCCATTAATACTGACCTTAACCATTATGAATCCCATATTTGCATTAACAATCAAGAATTTTAATAAGTTGTATTTTATTAATATGCAGATCTATGATTTGAGAAAGATTTAAATCAATTTATCCTCTACAACAAAGCATTTATCAATTGACTATTTGGTAATCACGGTGATGGATTGTTTCTGCAGGTTGTTACTCTAGTTGGAATTATTGCAAATGAAGAACAAGTGAATGTCGTAGAGGAAGCTATGAAACTTACAGAGATCGAACCCATGACTGAAAATTCCTTTGACTAAGAAGCTCATGCCTCTACTCTTGCTAAGAATGTTCCTACCACATATAAAACAATGGATGAAATTCCTGCCCCAAGTGAGGATTATGCAGAGGAATTAAGTGTAACACCCCCTACCTCGGAACCTGCAACAAAATCTACTTAGCTGGAATCCAAGGAGGAAGCTGCCCAAGTCGGCGATGAAGTTGTTCCTGCTAAAGAAGTGTATGTAGATGAAGATTCTACCGAAAGGGCGGCTATTGAAATGAAAGCACAAGAAAACGTTGAAGAATCACTGGCCAAAGAAGAAGCACCAATGAAAATTCTAGAAGAAAAAAGTACATCAATTGAAGAGAGTGTTGTTCCAGAATAACATGGGCGCCTGACACAGAATAGCATGGTCAACGGGCGCCTGGAAAGAAGTGGCATTGGATTTGATAGACATAAACCCATAGAGGCCACCGAACCTTTTTCCTCTCTTTCTTCAGAGAAGCAAGTAGTTGTAGCTTAGAGAGAAAGATGGTGAGTTGTGTGAGCATAACTAACATGGCAATGCTGGATAATACCACCATGTTTCTCAATCCATTTCAGTTGGTGATCTCTTACGAGAGCCTTATACCCCTCAAATATGATTTGATAATATTTTGTTGATAGACAAATAATAATGAGAGAGAGAAAATCATTGTTATATAATTTTGATGCAACAAAATATTATGAGAACTTATATGAAAAAAAACGAGACATGAAGAAATTAAGATATTTAAAAAAAAATATTTGAGGAAAAACATTATTTTATGGATTTTAGCTAAAAATATTACACCGATATGAACTAAAAGAATGAATATTAGATCAATATCATGTAAGAGTTTAAAAGACATGTTGATACATTATACTTATACCCTCCAAAATATGTTAAGTACATCATTTATAGGTGGATAAAGTGTATGAACTAAAAGAATGAATATTACTTATACCCTCCAAAATATGTTAAGTACATCATTTATAGGTGGATAAAGTGTATGAAATAAAAGAATGAATATTAGATCAATATCATGTAAGAGTTTAAAAGACATGTTGATACATTATACTTATACCCTCCAAAATATGTTAAGTACATCATTTATAGGTGGATAAAGTGTATGAGAAGACACTGACAAAGATTTTGAAGTTCTTCCACCAAATACTTTATATGACCAAACATGGTTTCTTATACTATGCATACACTTAAAGAATTTCTTCCACCAAATACTTTAAATGAACAAAAGTGGTTTCTTATACTATACATACTTAAAGATAAAAGAATGTGATATTTCCATAATTTTAGTTACTTATATCATATAATATATTATTAGCTAGAACTTTTTAATAATTTTTTATTAAAAGATTAAATTTTCATATTTGATGGGATTTAGATAGGAATGTTATTGTTTTAATTAGTCCTTTTGATCCTCAAAAGGATTTGTAAGTTGTGCATAACTTATACAAAAATAAGTAATGTTTACATTCCAAAGCTTTTTACTTTATTTTACTTTTATTACTTCGGCATTTCATTAGCTCGTTTAGAGAGTATGCTAGTTATCAAAGATAAAAAAATCTCAACAATAAATAATAAATTTATAAATATATACATTTTATTTATTGATATATACATATCAACATTACATTCTAAATCTATGTTCTAAATTTGCAATAGTGTGTGTTAAGATATATTTTATTCTTTCACCATATGATTCAACAATGTCCATGATTGTTTTACTTTTCACTTCATACATTTTCAACATTTTTGGGTGGCTCAGTGGGATTAGAACCTTTGGCCTATGTTGCCCCTAAGTCTTAGGGGGAACCATCCAATGCTTAGCTTTATCCCACATGGCCATGACACCCACAACTCTGCCAAATCCAAAGCCCACTCCCAACCACAATGCATTGAATGAGAATTTTTCATTTAGATGACACACCCATCCCACTTCACTACTAGATCCTACCACATTTTTTGTCCTCTTCTTTTTCTTTAGCTTGCATGCTTGTAAAGGCATACCACATAAGAATCTGTTCATTTGAAATGAAGTTACATTGAAAGTGTCAAATTGTGTTCCTTTTGGGATTGGCCCACAAATATTGTTGAACGAAATATTTAGTGACGACGACTTGGTTAGTTTAGAAAGGTTTTGTGGAATTCCTCCACTCAAAATATTTTTTGCTAAGTCCAACTACTTCAAGGTAGGTATCTCACTAAGAGATACAGGGATTTTGCCTTCAAATTGATTCCAAGATAAATTTAGCAATCTTAGGCTCCTTAGAGATCCCATATTTGTAGGTATTCCTCCGTTAAGATTATTGCTAGACAAATCAGATATTGTGTTTGTCTCAATCACATAAGTCAAAGTATGCTCACTTCCCTTGATGACAATCATCACATCCTCATATAGTTTGTTAAGATTGACATTGGAAGAACCATTGACCCTAAATCCTTGAAGTTTTTCAATATTGAAAGGTATCATTCCACTAAATTTATTGTTAGGCAAATTCAACACCTGCAACTTGGTGAAATTTGTGATCCATTGAGGAACACTACCATGAAACTTATTATAACCAATGCTTAAAACTATGAACTCTTTCAAAGAAGTGAGGTGCTCAGGAAACTCACCTGTCAATTCATTTTTCCTAAATTCCAACAACTGAAGTTGGGTACAGTGGGCCAAAGACGCTGGTAGAATCCCCTTGAAGCCATTAGAATAAGAAGAGAGATTTTTTATAGAAATTGGAAAGTCTATGTCTAGATTTCCACTTAATTTATTGTCAGACACCTACAATCTTTGTAGAGCAACGCACTTATTTAAAGAGGGTGGTATTGTTCCAGACAACAAGTTGTTACTTAGTATCAAAACCCTCATGTGCTTGCAATTGCCTAAAGAGTTGGGGATCTTTCCATTTAACCTATTTCTTGCTAAATTCAACTGTTGTAGGGCCACACATTCTCCCATATGCTTAGGAATTGTACCTGTGAGATTGTTGGAATTGAGATAAAGGTGTTCAAGCTTGCTCAAATTGGCAATGTCCTCAGGAATTGTACCTGTAAGATTGTTGACAGCTAAGTAAAGACATTTAAGCTTACTCAAAGTAACAATGGCATCTGGTATGCCACTTGTTAATATGTTTCTAGCAAGATTTAGTAAGACCGATTGAGTCAAATTGGCAATGGTCATTGGCAGAGAACCCTGAATTTTATTGGATCCTAAATCAATCCATGATAGTTTGCTACAGTTTCCTATTTCAAAAGGAAGAAAGCCAGAAATATTACCTAGGCCATAAATAGAAAGTTGAACAAGCTCTCTCAAATTACCCAATTCCCCTAGTATACTCCCTGACAATGTTGGGTTACCCCCCAAAAAAAGAATAGCAAGGGAAGTACAGTTTCTCAGAGATGGAGGAATGGTATTTCCCAACTTGTTTGAATGTAGATATAAGTACTCTAATTTCTGCAGCAACCCTGGTTCAGTCGGAATTCCTCCAGTCAAACTATTTTTAGAAAAGGCGATATACTGTAGTTGAGTGCAATTGTCGAAGATTGGAGGGATGCGACCACTTAGTGAGTTCCCTTCACTAAGTGTCCATAACTAAAAACATACAACAAAATCAGCGGAAGATGTAGAGAAAATTCCAAATCCTGCAGGTAAGATTAAAAACAAATGAAGGCAAAGTGTCGAATTGAATAAATTTGTGTGCAATAAGTCAATACTTCGTAAATACAATGCCTCTTGTTAAATATAATGTAACCTCAACAGGTTGACTATACACTGCCAGCTGTCCTGGCCAGCTGTACTTTCATTTCTTGATTTTCTTGAGCCTATTTAGCTCAGCTATTTTCCCTTTGCTCAGTACTTTTCATTGTATTCTTTTACTTACATTTCTAATATACTGAATTCTATTTCTGCACTACTCTTTTGTATTCTTTGCCTCACACTTTATCATGGTATCAAAGCAATTGTTGAGGTGTTGTCATAGAAGAGAGGAGTTGGATCCTTTTCGGTATGTGACATATCTTTCAATATTCTTCTCAGCCACAGAGCTTGACAGGAAGCTGAGGTAGCATCGACATACTCTACCTGTGCAGAAGATATTGATACAATTGGCTGCTTCTTTGATGCCCATGAAATCAGGTTTCTGCCCAGGTGAAAAGCATGTCCTGAGGTGCTTTTCCTGTCATCTAGGATGCCTACAAAATCACTGTCTGTGTAACCAGATAGTTGATTACTATCAGATTTAGTGTACCATAAGCCAAAATTGAGAGTTCCTGCAACATATCTTAGAATTCGTTTCGCCATCTTCCAGTGAGAATCTTTGGGGGATTCCATGTATCTAGAAACAAGGCTAGCTGCATACATAATATCAAGCCTAGTTTTTGTAAGATACAACAAACTGCCTACTAAAATTTTGTACAGGGTAAGGTCCACTGTAGGGCCTTCATCTTTCTTGCTCAATTTTGTGCCTAGGGGTATAGGGGTTTCTGCTAGATTGCATTCTTCCATGCAAAATCTTTTGATGATGTCTACTGCATACTTTTTCTGACAGACAAAATTTCCTTTGGTTGATTGATCAACCTCAATCCCCAAAAAATATTTCATTATGCCAAGATCTATCATCTCAAACTCAAATTGCATGGCATGTTTAAAACTGGTTAACTCAATATTTCCAGTATATATCATGTCATCAACATATAAACATACAATCAAAATTTTACTATGATGATCTGTTTTGGTGTAAAGAGTTGGCTCATTTTAGCTTATGCTGAAACCACTTTTGATAAGATAAGTGTCAATTCTATTGTACCAAGCTCTTGGAGCTTGCTTTAAGCCATACAAGGATTTATTCAACCAATACACTTTGGTCGGTTTCTCTTGGACTTCAAATCCAGGTGGTTGATCAACATACACCTCTTCTTCTAAGAAACCATTTAGGAATGTGTTGACGGGCGAAATTGACCGTCCGTCAACTGAGAGAGTGGAACCGGTCCGGGGTTGTCTAAATAACCCAAGTCATTTGGAATGAACCACCCTGACGGGTTTAACGGCTCCGTTGGCCGTCCTAAGGTTCTATGAAAACCAAAGAGGAAACTAATCTAAACTAACTAATCTAACTAAAACAAATAAAACTAATAAAACAAACTAACTAAACTACATACACTAAACTAAACTAACTAAATAAAACAAATAAAAACAAACTAATACACTAATCTAATTAAAACAAACTACTAAATTAAACTAAAACTAAATATAAACTACTCTAACTATTCTATATACAATCTACTAATTACTATTACACTAACTCTAACGATTAAATATCTAATTACTAATTGAATTACAACTTATTCACAAATATACAATATTTACAAGTTGCAGATTTGAATAAAACCTGTAAAACTCATTTGCTTTCTGTGCTAAGACAGCCAGAGATATTTTTTGATTTTTATAATTTTATGAATAAGAAATAAAAATTACTGAAATTGAATGATCTAATATATTTACTGAAATTAAACAATCTAATATACTAATTCTACCTATAAATCAAACTAAGCTAATATCTGAATTAAACTACTAATAAATATACTAAAAAAATGACAAACTGACCTGGAAACGCTCCTAATTTGCCCTGTGTGTGATGACTTCGAAGCTGGTCGGAGGAAGGAAACTCGCACCAGTTAATCCAAAAGCTTCTCGTAAATGATAAGCTGCGCTGCTCTTTGAATTGTTAATAGGACAAACAAGACATAAAAAATCATAACAATTATATGATTTATAAATCTCTGCAATAAGGGAAACCTGTTATGCAAAAACTTATACTTGATAATTCAACTTATGAAGAAGAGAAATCTGCCATTCACAAACTGAACTAAGCAATTGCTATGTTTTTTTTAATACTTGGAAGAAATCAGATATGGATTACAGTGATTGAATTATATCATTTGCAAATGATTAAGATAGCTAAAGTAGTCATTAACCCAATACAAATCGATATACATAACATGAAACAAAATATTGATATCATGAGAAGCTAAAGCTATAACAAAACACCAAATTCTGCCTCAGTCTGTATTAAAATTCCATATCCTTGTTCTCCCACGAATGAGGATGATCATTATTACAAAAATGATAGGTATTTATAAGTCTCTCCACAGAGTAAAACCTCCCTATGGATAATATCAAATTGTTTTACATAATCTGGGAGATATTCCCAGAATCAACTAAACTAGGAAACTAAAATGACATCAGAATATTTCAAATATCCCCTAACTGCTCATCAAATCCACTGCAATTTCGAATTCATCTGCAATAGACCAAAAATAACAAGTTAGAAAGATAATTTATTAACAAAACAATAAAAATCTAATCCTTTAGCTACAGAATCATCTCATTCTGTAGCTAGTCTAAAATAGCATACATGACCAGAATCAAAATCAAATCAAATCTTTTAAAATAATCAAAACCAATTTTCTTTCAATGATCATTTAAAACGAATCACTAATGATTTTATTAATTTTATCATTCAAGATTAAACAAAATCAAAAGTGATTAAATCGAAAATAGGGGTAAGAATACTATGTTTCCCTGTTACCATAAAATCGGGTCGAACATTAACAAGACCGCTTCATATCCGATTGAAATCAATTAATGAGTCATATCGTATGTGATACGATCTAATCCAACCAAACCATCATCCACTTGTTATAGCTATAATGATGTAGCATAAGATTCATATCGTTTGAATTAAATACAAAGATGGAAAGACTGTTACGATTATGGGTAAATAAAACATTCATAACAGCATCAACCAAAAATCGCCATAGATTTCGATCGATGAGCGTTGCACAGTCAACAGACAGGATCAATTAATAGTGATCACAACCATCATAAGATCAACAGAAGTGATAATCGTAAACTGGGCAAACAATCGAAACAAATCATGACTGAGTTTAATATAGAATAAATCCTGAATCCAATCTCATTTTACAAATCAAATTGAAACATAATATTCATTGCCATTACAAATCCAACCGATAACATGATGGGACTAATAGTTAACCAATGCATATTAACCAGCTGGGTATAACCATTATGAATTGGATCTATTCACGATTTGGATGCATATTAATAGAATCATATTGAACATAATCCGAATTGTATTCCTGTTGGTCGAAAATCATATGGACATAAAACCGTGACAGTTAACCGTTATTGCCAATCATACATTATAACCAGAACGAATCAAAATGCGATTGTGTTAAAAATTGAAATATGAGAAACAGTTTGTGTCTAGAATATATACAAACGAATTCAATTAAAAGCAGAGCATTCATTTTAGCTAAATCAAACCAATCAAATCCACACCAAGATCAACCAAATCGATGAAAATCCAATTGAAGCTAAACTAGGAAAACGAAATTCCATTCAATCAAAGCATGGCTATGTATAGAATGCATACACTGTGACAGAGCAAATCCATGCTGTAAACAGAGCTATTCAAAATGAATTCGAATTCGTTATATAAACAAGAATTATTTACAAAAAATGATTGATATCAAACATACCTGTGTGATGTCAAAGATCAAATTATGCCAACTTAGAATTCACGACCGCTGTAGCTGATTCCACATTTTTAAACAAGATAGAGCCAGTCGTCCTTTGTTTTTTATCAGTGGCTTGTAACTTATCCTTTTGACTGGTAAGACGTGCAACCTGGTCCTCCAAAGAGTGAATTCTTGACTATAGCATTGGCACATCAAGATAATATCTTTCTAACCACGAGCTACATTGATCACAGGATGGCACTGTAGGTTTAGATAGAGCAGGAGAGGGTTTGGATGAATGACTGGGGGCTTCACAAGGTAGCTTAATGCCTGGGTAGTTAGGTTCATTCTGTAGGCAGGGGGGTAGGTTTGACACAAAGTCATACGAGGGTTCAACACACAAACCTTACGAATAGGGGTATTCACTAGCCAAGAAACGCTCCACTTCCGAGTCGGAGTCTTCACTTAACATGATAGGGTTAGGGTTGACAGGAGGTTTTGTCTTGTTCCTCGCCATCCAAGAAATTAAACGGGCATTCTTTCTACCTTTGGCATTTGCAGTGGGTTTTTCTTTAGGCTTCTTGCTCACAGTCTTAACAATCTCGACATCCTTGGTCACAGAGTGGGGTAGGTCGATAGGTGAGTCGGGCAAGGGTTTAGGTAGCAAGATGTTGTAGGGTACTAGGGGTACAGCCTTGTCTCGGTCACCATAGGTTTGTCAACATATGGAGGGTTTGAATCCTCAAAATCATTGCGAGCAAGGAAATTGCTCCAACAATCTCCGCGTAGACTCAAATGACAGACCACAATAATCTTAACCAGCCCATAATGAAAAAGGCTACTATCAGCCTGGTTCCTTTTGTACTTCTTTGACATTTTGAACAAGCTTCTATGCAAGTAATAGGGCATATTGAGCTGATAACCCATAAAAACCATAAGCAAACAAAGGTGGTGTAAGAAAACAAACCTGTACTGACCCTCGCAGGTGATAAACTATTTGATTATCATCAATAAATCATGCCAACGCTGTTTAAGCATGGTCACGGGAAAACCTTTATCACAGGAGATAACTTTACGCGACTGGAGGAGCAGTGTCCAAGGGACCTCCTCTACTTTGCAGTTCTTGGACCATCGTTGTCCAGTGGCAGGCAAACCCATAGCAAGACCGATAAACTGCTTGTCAATTTCCAATTGAACATCGTCGACCTTGGCTCGACAACCATCAAAGGTCATGGCGAATTGTCTAGCAACGCAGAGGTTAAAACCCTCAAATTTCTGTATAAACAGAAGCCACCCATTGTCTTTGAGGTCACTGCGAGCACTGTCTAACATCAACAGAGACTGGTTGTCATTAGGTTCAGCTCAGACGACAGGGGCCATGGTGTGGGCACATGGTAAGGGTTTGGGTTGAATTTACCAATGCACAGGAGCAGACTCATTTGGTCTAACAGCTTCGAACGATCAAAGGGGAAGCATTAATGTGCGCATGCGAGGTTGGTGGAGTTATTCACCGCCATGCATAATAGTTATGGCAAAGTACAATTGGTGAATTAATCCTCTGTTCAATCAATCATAGCATAGTTCAAAACCATATCATTCGACCAAGCAAAGAATCAAACGGTGGGTGTTATACCAACGCGCCATTAACCATAATTTTCAAACCATTGTCATTCAACATGAAACCAACCCCAAAAGTTAGACACGCACCATCATATAAGTGTGTAATCAAGGTTTTAAAACATTGTGACAATCGATAATTATAAAATTGACAAGCCAAGAGCTATAAAAGAATAACAATAAGGATCACATCATATATTAAAAAAAAAATAAACCATGAACCCTATGAAATTCAATGACTAGGCAAGTCCCAAAAATATAAATTCATATGCTCAATGCCTTACCAATTTAATAAAACCAATATAAGAATGTCCAAATAGGCATCGTTCGAAAATCCCTTCAGCCAAAGGTAAGTTCCATTCAAAATATTAATAAAAAGATCATGACAGTTCAAATAACGATGGAGGAGTTTTCACGCTTACAGTCGTGAAAACTAAAAGGAGACCAATTTGCAAGTGTCACAAGAAATGAAAATATCGTCTATTTAAAAAATGCGACGACAATTTGAAGTTCAGAAGACATAGGTGTAGGCAGCTTATAGGACAATAGAAAAAATTGAATTGGCTGCCAACATAATGTTGACTTGACATCCATCTGGTATTCTCGTCATTTGTGTTGGGCTGCTATGGCCAATAGAGTCCTTACAGTGTCTAGTCTTGCTACTGGAGAAAATGTTTCACCATAGTCAGTACCTGGTTGTTGTGAGAATCATTTGGCAACAAGGCTTGCCTTGTGTTTTTCAATCTACCCTTTTTCATTGAGTTTAGTTTTGTAAACCCACTTGACACCAATACTCTTCTTGTGACTGGGCAAATCAACAAGATCCCGTGTCTTGTTATTCTCAATGGAGTCAATCTCTTGGATCATGGCTTGAACCCAATGTGGCTCCTTAGTTGCTTCTTAAAAAGATGTAGGTTGACATGACATTAATGAAAAAATATTGTGCTATTCAAAGTCATCCAATTGCTGATGGATTTCTCTCAAACTTCGAGTTCTCTGATTTTGAGGTTCAGAGAATGAATCTCTACTTGAAGTTGAGTTATTTTGAGATTTTTCAGGTTGTCCTTGTACCTACAATCTTGGAAGAGCAAGTTGAGGTATTGGTTGTTTTGAATTTTCTACGTTTTCAGAACTTGGCAGTAATGGATTTTGACTGTCCATTTGTTGATTTTCATATTCGTTCCAAAGTTGATTTTCCAGAAATTTTACATCTCTGCTGAGAATTAGTTTCTTTGATATTGGATTGTAAAGTCTGTAAGCTTTAGACGTGTCACTATGTCCAGTAAAGATACATTTATCACTTCTATCATCCAGTTTCTTCCTTAATTCGAAAGGTATGTGAGCGTATGCTATGCATCTGAATGTCCTTAGATGTGCAACATTGAGCTTTGTCCCACTCCATGCTTCTTGAGGGACTTTTAGCTTTAGTTTTGTGGTTGGAGATCTATTCAAGAGATAAGCTGAGCATCCGACTGCTTCAACCCAAAAAGTATTTGACAAACTTTTCTCTTTGAGTAGGTTTCTGTCCATGTTCATTATCATCTGATTTTTCCTTTCAGCCACTCCATTCTATTGTGGAGTATACCTGGTTGTTGTTTGCATGATAATGCCTTGTGATTTGCAGAAATTTGCAAATTCATTGGAGTTGTATTCTCCTCCTCCATCTGACCTGAGAGATTTTGTATATTTTCCACTCTGTTTTTCAACTTCTTCTTTGAATTCATTGAATTTTGCAAAAGTTTCAGCCTTGCATTTGAGAAAATAGATCCAGACTTTCCTACTAAATTCATCAATAAACGTTAGAAAATAAAAGCTACTACCTATGGACTCTGTTTCCATTGGTCCACAGAGGTCAGTGTGAACAAGTTCAAGATGTTGTTTGGCTTGATTGATGGACTTTGGAAAACTAGTTCTCTTATGTTTTCCAAGTATGCAAGACTCACATGGGGGAAATTTCTCTTTAAAGATAGGAAGACCTTTGACCATGGAGTTCTTTTGAAGAAGACTTAGACTTTGAAAGGGTAGATGTCCAAATCTTGTATGCAAAACCATAGTTTCATTGGGGGTGGATGCACTTTGTGCATATGTTTGGTTCAGATTTGCAATTCTAAGGGTAAGGGGAAACATCCTATTCCGAGTCATGTGGATTTCAAAAATCAATTTTCTGTTGGGGGTGTTATCAAATATCTTGCAGGATGCTCCCTCAAAAAGTACCTTATAGCCATGTTCAATGAGTTTTCCTACACTTAACATATTATGTTTCAGATCTAGAACATGATAGACATTGTTTATGTCTTTCTTTACATTTTGTTTAGTAAGAATAGGTACAGTTCATTTTCCTTGAACTTTGACTAAGGAATCATTTCCAAGTGTAATATCAGATGAGATTGAAGAATCAATGCATGAAAGTAAATCTTTGTTATCTGTCATGTGAGTGTTGCATCCATTGTCCAACAACCAGAGATCTTTAGGTTGTTCTTCAGTCTTGTGACATGAGAGAAACATACCTCCTGAGGTTTCTCCCGTGTGATTTGACACATGTGCTCTGGCTGAGAGTTG
>JASDQU010435549.1:57982-70690 GCA_032191745.1 Picea mariana | reverse complement strand
TGATACCTTTATGGATGTTTCTGGCACCTCCATCAACCATATTAAGTCTCAGATCTTCTTTTTCAACACTACACTCTTTGTGCAATTACATGTCACACACATCCTTGGCTTCTTAAGAATCTCCCTTCCGACCAAATATCTAGGAGTTCCCTTACTCACTTCTAGTGCCTGAAATATATCCTAGGAAGACCTTCTCTCTAGACTTAATAAAAATCTTTCAAGTTGGACCTTCAGATCCCTTAATATCATTTTTCAGTTAGTCCTCCTCAAATATATTTTACAACTTATCCCCTTATATCTCTTCTTAGCTCTAGCAACCCCAAAAATAATCCTTAAAGTTGTTAAAACTATTCAAAGAAAATTCCTTTGGAAGGAAGCCAAATCCTCCAAGAAGTGGGCTTCGGTAGCCTAGAGCACCATCTATCTTCCAAAATCTAATGGAGGATTAGGCATCTGAGATCCCAAACTTCTCAACAAAACTATGGGAGCCAAAACCTCGTGGAGATGGATTCAAAAGAAATATGAACCTTGGATTAGATTGTGAAAACATAAATGTGTTTCCCAAATAGACGGCCAATATCTCATCAGAATGATAGGAAACTTTGCAGGCTCCCTAATCTGGAACTCAACTTGGAAAAATAGATGGTTAATTCAACAACATAGTTTCTGGGAAATCCGCAATGGTCACTCAAACCTCTTTTGGGAAGACTCATGGTAGCAGCTTCCAACTCTTTAGGATGACTAGCATCTCACTCTTATAAGACTCATTCTCTATGCCGCTTTAGGCCACCAAGTGAGAAACTACTAGGACTTATCCCCTGCCCACCTGCATTGCTGACTCTAGCATATTGACCCTAATCCTATGCCAACTCCAGATTTTGTTATAGTGTCTCACTCAATGAAAAATCAAATTTTCCACGCTTCTTGACAAGCTAAGATGGGGCCTCAGACCTGCAGGTACCTGGGCCATCAAATAAGCCTATCATCTGGCTTCTTAGCACCACATTCTTCCTAAGGAGGACATCTAGAAAAAAATATGGAGGATCAACCATTGGCCAAAAATTTCTACCTTTCTCTGGAAATTAGCGCATCAAAAGATTCTTACGTGGGACCACTTATGCAAAAGAGTTTTTACTGGACCCAGTTTCTGTGTCCTATGCTCTCAGCACAATGAAACCATGGAACACCTCCTCAACACCTGTCCCTTCAAAAACTCTCCTTGGGACCAAGGGGCAGTGGATCTCCGACAATCAAATCGTAATAGGAACTCTATCAGATCCACCATCGCCTCTTGGTGCGACAATTCCTTTGTTAATCCAATGCTCAATTGCATATGTGTTCTCCTTCCTAGATTTATCCTATGGGAAATATGGAAGGAGCGTAATAGTCAAATATTCAAAGAGCAATCCCAACCTAAATATTTCATTTAGCACAAGATCAAGCAAAACTTAGTGGAGACCATTTCTAAAGAAACCTAGAGCCCATCTGACCTCTCCTGCTTTGTTCTGGAACATCGCCTTATGTCCCTCTTGGTGCCTTTAATCCATGTTTCATCTCTCCATCTCCTTGTCTATTCTCCCAAGCCTTCCATCCCCTCCTCTTGGTCCCCTCCCCAACTAGGATTTTTTAAGCTTAATTTTGATGGTTCTTCAAAAGGAAACCCATGGTCGGCTAGTTATGGAGGCATTTTTAGAGATAGCAGAGGTCATATTCTTCATATCTATTGTGGCAAACTTGGAATTACTTCCAACAATGTGAGAAATCTTTGGGATCCGATAAAATTTCTGCAAGCTTCTCATTAGCATCACTTTCATCCGCTCATCACTGAGGGTGATTCTCAGCTCATCATCAATATGTTAACCAAGCTTCAATGGGGCTCTTCGGCCTCCAAGCTCACAACGAAGTGGAGATTGGAATCCTTGATGGACCTCATGGGCTCCCTTTCCTCTTCTCTCCTAGGTTTGGCTCAATCACTTGTTAAAATAACAACTAATAAAGTGGCTGACCTTCTAGCCAATGTGGGCTTGAACAACCACTGGAATGTCCTATGGGAAAATATTCCATATCCTCCTTGGAAGTAGTACTATATTTCATTAGTTGAATTTGATCCCATGTCCTTGGATGAGGTGTCTTCCAATTCATTTGATCATCTCAATGGTACAAATGAAAATAATGACCACCCTTGTCGACAGATGGCTCCAACCTGCCCCTTGTGTCATGCTACAAGCTCTCTAGATGACGTTTATCACCTCCCTTCCGGTCATGTCGATGTGGTCTTGCATGCTAGAGCTTTAGTGGGATTTCAAGTTTCGTTGCTGGATGAGGATGGTCTCATTACAACATTGCCTTTGCATGATGGTAGCTCGACGACTCTTTGTTTCAGACTCAATAATGGATTTGGTCCTTTGACAGGAGACTAACCCTCACAATGTCATGATGAAGAGGCTCCCTCTTCGGATCATCAATGCCCAACTTATAGAGACATGTTTGTGGTTCATTTGGGCAATAAATGGAGAGCCTAGGTGAGTGATCTCCAAAATCCTGAGCTTGTTTTTTTCTAAGCCTCTTGCTCTCTTCCTTCACTGTCAACTTTTTATTAGCCTCTCTGTAGCTAACCCTTCTCTTGCCCCTTTTGATTTTTCCATAGCTCCATGAGAAAGATGACCCTCTCAATCATCTTCTACCTAGACCCCCTGATGCAGGAGCATCTTTCCACCTCGACAGATGCGCCAACAAGTCAACACATCATCATGCATTTGGATTAAGGGAGAGGCACCGACCCTCCCATTTTCAAAATTTGAAATATAAAATTATGTAAATTTATGTGTAAGGTCGATAAAAGTCAAAGCCATGCCTTTAGACAAGTGTGGATGGGTTCATCGAAATGATCAACTGTAAGCAGATCTAGATCTGAGTCAGGTTTGGATCTTTGCTCCATGTAATGAGTCATAGGGATAAGGTGTCTTAACTGAGATGGTGATAGCACTAAGGCGGTGGAGAAGATAAGCCCGAGGATCCCTCTTGTAGAAAAGGAAAAAAGAGACTAGAGTTAGGGGTTAAAATGAAGTGTTAGAATAGTGATAGAGTAGTGGGAGAGAAGAAGATTTTTTAGAAGTTCAGAATAGGAGTAGTAGAAGGAGTTGAGACTCTGTGATAGTCCAGTCTTGTACACAGTTGTAAACATACATTGATCTTAATACAAAGAAAAGAAAATTTTCTTTCATATGATGTTTATTTATGTTATCTGTGGTCTTTGAATGATATCTTTGTATGTTCATATATGTTGTACATGTATATGTTAGTTTTCATCTGTAGGATTAAGATAGAATTCTTAATATTTGAGAGTTGTTGAGTTATTTATGGGTTCTTTAGGCTGTGTAAGGAGTGCACAATAGAGTCCTGAAACTATGTGAGCCAATGCAAAGAGTGCACATCTGAATTCTAGTTTGGGTTCAGGAAGAACGTGCTAGGAGGGCACACTAGAAGAATCATAAACTCAAGAAATAAGCCTCAAGGTTGTTGAATACCTTTGAGGAAAGGCTGTGTAGGAGACATCACAGCCAGAGTTATTGAATACTCTATTTTCTCTACAAGGTGTGCATTACGCAGGTTAAAGGGAGTTAGGCAGAGAGAACTTTCCTTTCAAAAGTTCCATAAGCTCAGAAGGAAGAGCGAAATCAAGTGTTAAGGAAAGACTTGTTCCAAGTCTCAAGTTCAGAAGAGATAGTGATTGAAGGTCGAAGCCTATAAGACTTCGAAGGTTCTCAAAGTCTCGAGGATCATAGTGTTCATAGGAGGAGTCAAGGATTTAAGTTACCTCGTGGGAACAAAGCTCAGGAGGAGTAGTGGTTCCAAGCTTCGAGAGGAGGCCACTTAGAAAATTTTCTAAGTCTCGAAGAGTTGAAGTGTTCAAAGGTGGAACGCGGAGATTCAAAGAAATCGAAGGAAGATAAATGATCAAGATTCACCAAGCAGGAGTTGAATAATATCAGACTGTTAAACCTTGAATAATTCACGCACTAGTTAGTCACGAGGATCCTTTCGAATTCACAAATCAGAAGATTTGAAGTGAAGAGGGGTGAAAACCTATGAAGCCCGGAGTCTAAAGTGAATCTGAACCGTCAAATCCAGAGGGACACATGGCAACGAATCATGAACTTCGGATAAAATAATTTGGTATTTCAGTTGAGAATTGAGATTTCCGAAACCCGAAGTCCAAAGTGAATCTGGACCGTCAGAGCCAAAGTGACGTGGAGAAAATCTGTGGATTCCACTTGAATACTCGATGTGAATCTTAGTCGTCTGATTCAGATGGACACGTGACATAAATCTGTGCACTTCGAGGGCAAGTGAAGGTTGAGAATTGAGATTTACGGAGTCTGAAGCCTTGGAGGAGATCTCGATCGTTGATCAAGAAGGAGGCTGAAGGACCGTTGATCTTGTTGGAAAGGACAAAGTCCCAAAGTGAAAGCAGAGTTGTTGATTGAGGAAGACACATGGTAGGAGATCTATCGTTGCTGAGAAAGTAAGGTTTGAGAGTTGAAAACTTTGAAACCCAAAGAGAGAAATCAATCACGACCGTTGATTTATAGGGACAGGTGTCAATAGATCTTCCACTTCAGAATATTTTCATGTGGAGGAAGCAGAGAGTTGAAACTTGAAACTCCTGAAGCCTGAAAGGAAAAATCAATTGTATTCGTTGATTTGAAAGGGGGGGGGAGGTGGGTACATGTCAATAGATCATGGAGATATGGGATCATGCGTGAAAGGAGGAAAGAAGGTGAAAAATAGAATAGATCTCAATCGTTGAACAAGAAACATCGTCGAGGTCAGAGAATCGACGGTCCAATTGGATTGTGGAGCCAGAACATGCTCAAACGTTAAAAATCTGAGAGCGGGCCACAATTGAAACCACGATATTGGAAAAGGGACGAGTGGCAATTGGAGGTGAATTGTGGGGAGAAAAGAGGGTTGGTCTCAAACCACTCTTGGTCGCACCTGCAATGACATATATACATGAGGTCATAGCTCAAGGGAACATGCGAGGAAGGGGCTAATGAAAAAGGAGCTAGTGCCTGAAACTCGACATTTCAGAAGCACACAGGAAAGAACTCGTGGGTTTGACAGAGCCTTCACAAGAGAAGGAAAGGGGACCTGTGTAAATAGAGTTGGAGTCTAGCAAAGACCCGAAGAGTTGATCTGAATCCTTTATTTGAACGATCCTAGACCGAGAGGTCGCGCAACCCCAAGGAGAGAAGGGGGGTTTGCATCACCCCCTACCCCCCCTCTATTCATCCAACTTGGGCTACGAAAGCAACAATGGAAGTTGTTGAAACCTATGCAAAGTTCATCTCGGATGTAGATAAAGGAAGAATGGTCAAGCTGGAAGAAGAAGTTCGGAAACTAAGAATGCTCCACGATGATCAGGAGGATGAAGCTCAAATTGGTAATTTAATTCTAGATTTGGGCTGCTCTCACTCTTGCAATTAAAAATTCTTCGAGACACTTGAATTATATTGGGCAACCAAGACTTTGGTTGCCCTAGGAATGCTCCCCAAGGAGAAATATTTTAGACAATTGAAATCTCACCAAGAGGCTCTAGAGATTCAGACTACTTACGTTTTTGAATTCATCACATGGTTAGCTAATTGGCAGGGAGGTAATTTCGTCCCCCCTAAGCGCAACTATGATAAGGCCGAAGGTTCCAAGGCTTCTGCTGGCCGTGAGGTGGTGGCCCTTACAGGATCCCAGGTTCCTAATGTCAAATGATTTCGGGTTCTACCTCTTTTCTTGTCATGTTTGGACATCTAGGCTTCTAGTTTTCAGTTTTTTCAATACATGCTTATAAATCCTATGAGACAAAATAGTTTAAAACAACTTAAAACCTGGTTTCCTCACTGGGGAAAACTCACTTTTTTTCTTTTTGTCCTCAAGACCCAAAGACTATCATAGTATATGGGCTCCTGCATCTACTATATATCTTTGTGTACTCTATGTTGATATGAATATAAGTCTTTTATTTACAAAAAAAAAATGGTATTAACTAATTATTATTTTTTTCTTATTAGTCCCTGCCCTTCGGGCTATAGGGATTCATTGTAATTGACTTTCCAATTTCTGCACACAAACCGATGCAAAAAAAAAATTAATCAAAGTTTTTATGCATCCATACAATTTTCTCGCTCATTTATCCTAAGTTTTCAAATTTGACGTATTATTTGGCCTCTTCCCGAGGAAGAGGCCCATATTTTCCACAAAAACCTTAGTTTAAAACATAGGTTCTATTCTAATTTTTTTGGATATCAAGTAATGTTAGCCATGAATCTAACATTACTTCCTAGCATTAAATGTTTGTTGGGTTTTTCCATTTTCCACGGTGCCATAAATGATGGATGTAAGAGTTAAAAATTTGGCAAAATATCAAGGCACCATAAATGATGGATGTCAAGTGTCCAGCTGCTACTCACTGTCACTAGCTTACTGTCAACTCCCTAAGTTGGACGGTGTTGAGCTTCCACCTACACAGCCCTGTTGAGCTTCCACCTACACAACCATGCAAAAACTATGGTGATATACTCTCTTAAAATGTAAGGAACTTGCCAGCTAAGGAGTGTTTGCTTCAGTTCTGGGTTAAGACCAAGGGAGATGTCACTTTCTTATAAACTCTATAGTAGCAAGCTACTAATGGAGATTTTCTTTCTGGACATTTGATCCCCTTCAGGCCATGAGATCTCGGCATGCCAAACTAATGGAGGCTGGAGCATACTTAGATTCAACATAAGCTTGGGAATTAGCCTGGGCATACACATTAGACTCCCGAATCGCTAGCTTCCCCTTCTCCAAAAGTGAATGTCTTTGTTCAAGCTAGAGCATAAGAGGATGTTGGGTACGAAGCAGGATATGGTCCTTTAACTGGAAGGGATTTTGGGCAAGGTAATAGCTATCTATCTGAAAGGGATGTTACTGCCCTAAGGTATGCCTCTGTACCTAGAGCTTCTTATGGACATCTTATTGATGAATCTGGATCCAAGCAAAGGTATGCTCCTAGCTATGCTTATGGGTACGCTATTAGGTCTGCTACTACTAGTGTTAGTGATGGTTCTACCGATGGTCCTAGCCATGCTATCACATCGTAGCTGCCTTACTATGCTTTCTTTACTTATACCTATGATGCCTACACTGACGCCACTTATGATGCCTTTATCTATGCCTCTACTACCCATGCCTATGTGAGTGCCTCCACTTTTTCTCTTGTAGTTGTTCCAGCTTAGCCTTTAGGTGCTTATCTAGTGTTGTCCTGTCTAGTAATAATAGATCAACGGAGCCCACTAGTAGAAGGTCTTCTTAATTTGGACCTTTAACTGCTCGTCCTAGACTTGGATCTGCCTTTGCCTTTTCTCCTGTCTCTACTTCTCCCAGAACTGGCTTTGGTGAAGTTACTATCAATGCCTCTCACACAAATTGCTCACCATCTTACAAATTCATTAGTCATGGCTACCCAGAACCAGTTGGAGTTGGGTTCTTTACCAGCCGTACCCAAATTACATAATCCAAAGTGTTATGTAACTGAAGGGAAAAACGTTGAGGACTAAGACGATTTCACAAGTGATCGGTGCAGAACCAGAGTCCCGATGGTATCAATCTTGGCCTACAATCAAAGAAACCAAGGGGAGAAAAATGAGGAGGGGTCCTTCGAGCTCAGAAACCAAGGAGGATGGAAAACTATGCCTTTTATCATAGGTGAACTACTACCCACATTATTGTCATTAATGGTATATTTTCTATAGGGTATGTGTCTTTCTATTTATCTACGTATGGATCTGCTTATGACTATGGGTCTGTATCTCGACCTCTATCTACAAAATATACTTATGCACCTGCCCTTGCTTATGGATATGATTCTAGGTATACTAATGATAGATATGTTGTTGGCTATGCGTATAGATCTGGACGAGATGATGTTGTCGTGCCTTTGTTGCCTTTGCGTATATCGCCCTTGCCTTTTCCCTAGTAGCTGCTCTAGCTGATGCTTATTCAACTACACCAACTAGATAAGTCAGTGAAACTACCTCTATAGGTGACTTTTCCTTAGTTGTTGATGGGTATGCATATGGATTTGGATCTCCCTATGCCTCTGCCTGTGCTCTTGCCTATGCTCTTAGGTATGCTTCTAGGTATGCTTAAACGGGGCCCCCAATCAAGATGCGACAAGGGTATGAAAATGAAACTACGATGAAAATACTCTCTTAAATTCTAAGGAACTTACCAACTTGCTTATGAACTCTGCAGTAGTGTGCACAATCCATTCAACCTCACACACAACAGTCCGCAGTAGAATAAACAACACAATAAGGCACATTTTCATAGCCTGGTGTTGTCTGGATTTGGTGGTACTATAATGATCTGAGAATTGACATGTCATTAACAAATGCATGCATGCCAAACGTGTTATTTCATTAAGTCTACTTGTAATCTTATTTCACTATAACCCTAATGTCGTGTCACTGTCAGATTTTGAATACTTTACAAATTAACTATTTACACAAGTCAAATTTGTCGTTAACAAGTGCATGCATACTGTAACACTAATGTCATGTCACTGTCTATATTTTGAATACTTTACAAATTAACAATTAACTATTTACACAGGTCAAATTTTTTAATTGGTTATTCGACTAATCATTGTGTTGATCATCCAACTTTATATGGATAAGAAGTAAGCTTGCCTACAATAATCATTGATCTACATACTAGATCAGGTATCTACAACCATGAAAATTTCCCACTCAGAAATTCTGGCAATCCACCAGTAATGTCACATTGCAAATCACCATTAAAAAATACTATACAATGCTCAACCAATGCTGGAATGTTTATTCATATAGTTACAACAAATTAATTGGATATAACGTCTCTGGGCTTTGTATATTCCAGCAAAGATTCAACTGTTTGTTAATGGATTTACTTAGAAAACCACCCAAGCCTAACGCACAGGCTATACATGAAGGAACGCTCTGATTCTGTAGATTTCACTTCACCACCCAAGCACTCAGCCTGTAACAGATTGTGGGTATAAAGTATGTGGGAATTCCAAAGAACCAAGTGCCCACAAAACCACTCAAATTCCTACAATCTAGCAAGAATTGAATGATAAATACATAGATGCAATTTACTAACTCTATTTGGAATGGGATATAGTGGCCAACATCTCTCTTACTGTAGACCTCAATTTTCTCTGGTTCTATTGAAAGGAAAGTCAAAGCATACACTGGTGAATTATCTGAAAATATAAAATATACAGAGTTTACATGAAAATAAAGTATAGTAAATGTTTTAAAGTAGGTCATTACTCGCACCGCGGATGAGGCCTTTTAGGATCTCTCTTCTCTATGCTTTGTATGCAGCGTGCAATCAACATTTTTCTAGGCTAGTTCTTCTTAAATCTCAAATCTCCTTATATGTTTCCTTCTGCAATCTCAAGGCTCGACAATATTAAGAACTCGTTCCAACACCTGCTAGTTCTTTGTTGGTCCTTGGCCCTTTCCTATATACTAAGATATTCTTCACAGGGACTTGTTGCTCCACAACTTCCCTTGTTTAGAAAGAAAAGGAAAATAAAAATACAATATTTGTATCTCTACCTTTACCTTGTGACCAAGCCAAAGATCTACGCATGTAGTTTTATGCATGCAATTGCTTTTTTCTAAGCCAACATGGTTTTTAACTTAGACTTTAAGTGTAAAAAACCATTAATGCAAACCTTTACCTCTAGATATAGGTGTGTTTTGAATTCTCTAAATTTCCCAAAAAAAAAACATATGGTTTTTAACATAGACTTTGAGTGTAAAAAACCATTAATGAAAATATTTACCTCTAGATATAGTCGTGTTTTGAATTCTCTAAATTCCCAAACAAACATAGTAGGATTAAAAAAAAAATTGTACTTATTTTAATGAACTTGATCATTTAACATTAAAATAGTATTATATGTTTTATATGTTTTATAGAAATTGTTTAATTATTTTATTTTTTAATCTATTTCAATCATCATATATTAATTGATTTTGGTCAAATTTTTATTAATTTTAATTTTACTTTATATTTATATTTGCATAGTTAAATTACTCCATTTTTATATTCCCCTATCATTTATATATATATATATATATATATATATATATACCTCAAACTTACAAATTACAAATCAAAAATATGTAAACCAAATCAAACAAGCAGGGTTGCAGAGCAACAAGTCCTTGCCAAGATGGAAACACTTTGATTTCAGAGAGAGTTTTAACAGTAACTAAGACCAAGGCCCCTGGTTCATTGATGATGTCGCATTTGTGAAACTTTCCATGAACGTCGTTGCCAAGAAGATGGAAACACTTTGATTTCAGAGAGAGTTTTAACAGTAACTAAGACCAAGGCCCCTGGTTCATTGATGACGTTGCATTTGCAAAACATTCCATGAACTTTTGTGAGTTGGTTTCTCAGCTTTCAAAACTTTAAATGAACATTTAGCACTCAATGGCATTGAAGTTTGTCTAGTTTGCTGCTACAATTGTGCAACTCGATGCAAAATGTTTACCATCCATCATATTTAGAAACAATCCGTACAATCGATAATTTCTAGTGCTTAAGGTTTGCGGTAAAACATGGCGAGGAATACTTGTCATGTCTTATGAAGAACATATGAAGAACGTAGAGATGTCGCTTTCGATTATTGACTAATAATGTAGGTTTTATTTCAAGGCCATGTATTAGGGCTTGCACGAAGGAATAGATGAACAGAAGGGTCATCTTCAACATGATTCTTCCTCATTTGAAACTAGAATCTTCCAATTGTATAGCAAAACACTTAAAATCTCAAAATATAGGATAGTTTTGACATTATTCTCCGGTACTTATCAACGTTGGGAATCCATGTTTAAAGTTTGACCCTTTGAGCATGATTTCTTGTTCTGCTTCTTCTCTTCTATTACAGGGAAAATGATCGGGGAAGTAGAAGTGTTTGCAAGGTTTCTTTTGTTTACTCTTTTTACAACCTTAGATATATGTCCACGTTTTGGGAAATCAATCTATGTTTCACCAGATTTATCTAAGAATTGATATCTTCTACCTTCTAGCATTCGATTTTGCATTTGTGTAGGGTGAAACATTAAAATCTAGTAGAGATTTGGTTGTAACAGCTTTGATGTCTTTGCCTCTGGGGTTTAGATTTCATCCCATGGATGAAGAACTAGTAGCTTATTATTTAAAAGTTAAAGTTCATGGTTGGAAGATAGAGCTTGAGATTATTCCTGAGCCGTGGGACTTGCTGCGTATGTTACACGATCTTTGTTGTTAATTGTGAATTGTGTTCCGAAGATTGAGTGATCTGAACCATGTTCAATAGAATAAGAATGCTTAGTGTTTCTTGGCCAGCTTCAATATACTGCAAAAAATTTGCTCAATACAACCCTGATGCCCTTACTGTCTAATTCTCAAATTAAGAGTTTGTCGTGACAATTAAGATTAAGAGTTTGCTTTTACTTTGTTGTCTAATTGTCAAGCTACGATCTATGCAAGTTCTTTGCCTTTGTTCTCAGATACTTCAGGTAAGGATATCGTAATTCCCAACAAATTAAATTAGATTAAATTTTAATCTTTTCGTTAGGGGCCACTTAGTTTAAGAATTTGAAAAAAATAATTAAATTCAAATGGCACATAATGTTGAACACTTGGTGTATATACCAATTTATTAAAGAAATCATAAGTTTATAAATAAGTTTACTCCTACAATGATACCAATTGCAATTTTTTTTATTGTTGAAATTTTTATGAATTTCATTTGTTGTTGAATTCAAATACGATTAAAAACCAACAGATATAGGCTACCAATGCAAGGATAACAATCCAATAATTGAACATGTCCGCCATGTAGATAATTTTTTTTAATTTTTAAATTTGAGTTATAGGGATTATGTGCCTTTGTGATTGGACAAGGGTAGCAGTAAAGAAAATTGGGAATGCAAATGATAAATAGAGCAGTTTAATAATAGCGTGGCATGATGGTGGACGCGAACAACAGAAATCAAGACGCGTTCTTTGTACATCACAAAACCTCAACACTTGTTTTATTTAAGTGGAAACATGGCGGCCTTTGTAATCCATTGAATGAAATATAGTCCAGGGTTCTCAACTAAAATTTGATGGGTGAGATTGAATCCCATGTGTAAACGCTATGATGAGGTGATAATCCTCTTGAAATAGAGCCAAAGATGATAGGAATTTGTGAATTGCCTACATTACCACAGTCGATAGGTGGAAGGTTTTTGCACAGTGGTGTTTCCGCAGTGTTTCTGCAGTAGTGCTTGCGATTCTCTCTGGCTTGAATGTCTTATTGTGACTTGCAAAGGGAATACGAGCATATTCCTAAGTGACGGGTTAGTAGTTTTACCTTGAGTAGTGTCATAAGCCTTGGCAAAAACAACTCTGAGGCGTACGTTGCAGCCATAGTCATGGATGGAGCAACCAAAACCACTTTCCCCAAGAATCCTCCACAACATACTGAAAATGAGTTCTCATATGAAGACAATATCCGGTAAGCAAAGGATTTAAGACTATTCATATTTATGATCTTCCGGTCTGGGATATATTTCCGCGGAATAAAATGTTTATAAACAAATACATTGATTGTGTGGAAGGTTTATCAAAGAACAATTATGG
>JASDQU010435549.1:8117-20579 GCA_032191745.1 Picea mariana | reverse complement strand
GTAGGGCCTTCATCTTTCTTGCTCAATTTTGTGCCTAGGGGTATAGGGGTTTCTACTTGCATTCTTCCATGCGAAATCTTTTGATGATGTCTGTTGCATACTTTTTTTTACAGACAAAAATTCCTTTGGTTGATTGATCAACCTCAATCCCCAAAAAATATTTCATTATGCCAAGATCTGTCATCTCATACTCAGATTGCATGGCATGTTTAAAACTATTTAACTCAATATTTCCAGTATATATCATGTCATCAACACATAAACATAAAATCAAAATTTTACTGTGATGATCTGTTTTGGTGTAAATAGTTGGCTCATTTTGGCTTCTGCTAAAACCACTTTTGACCAGATAAGTGTCAATTCTATTGTACCAAGCTCTTGGAGCTTGCTTTAAACCATACAAGGCTTTCTTCAACCAATATACTTTGGTTGGTTTCTCTTGGACTTCAAATCCAGGTGGTCGATCGACATACACATCTTCTTCTAAGAAACCATTAGGAATGTTGACTTGACATCCATCTGGTATACTTGTCATTTGTGTTGGGCTGCTATGGCCAATAGAGTCCTTACAGTGTCTAGTCTTGCTACTGGAGCAAATGTTTCACCATAGTCAGTACCTAGTTGTTGTGAGAATCCTTTGGCAACAAGTCTTGCCTTGTGTTTTCCAATCTTCCCTTTTTCATTGAGTTTAGTTTTGTAAACCCACTTGACACCAATACTCTTCTTGTGACTGGGAAAATCAACAAGATTCCATGTCTTGTTCTTCTCAATGGAATCTATCTCTTGGTTCATGGCTTGAACCCAATGTGGCTCCTTAGCTTCTTCTTTAAAATATGTAGGTTGACATGACATTAATGCAAAAAGATTGTGTTGTTCAAAGTCATCCAATTGCTTATGGATTTCTCTCAAACTTCGAGTTCTCTGATTTTGAGGTTCAGAGAATGAGTCTCTGCTTGATGTTGAGTTATTTTGAGAGTTTTCAGGTTGTCCTTGTACCTGCAATCTTGGAAGAGCAGGTTGAGGTATTGGCTGTTCTGAATTTTCTGTGTTTTCAGAACTTGGCAGTAATGGATTTTGACTGTCCATTTGCTGATTTTCAGATTCGTTCTAGAGTTGATTTTCCAGAAATTTTACATCTCTGCTGAGAATTAGTTTCTTTGAGATTGGATTGTAAATTTTGTAAGCTTTAGACATTTCACTGTGTCTAGTAAAGAAACATTTCTCACTTCTGTCATCCAGTTTCTTCCTTAATTCGAAAGGTATGTGAGCGTATGCTATGCATCTAAATGTCCTTAGATGCACAACATTGAGCTTTGTCCCACTCCATGTTTCTTGAGGGACTTTCAGCTTCAGTTTTGTGGTTGGAGATCTATTCAAGAGATAAGTTGAGCATGCTACTGCTTCGGCCCAAAAAGTATTTGAAAAACTTTTCTCTTTGAGTAGGCTTCTTGCCATGTTCATTATCATCTGATTTTTCCTTTCAGCCACTCCATTCTGTTGTGGAGTATACCTGGTTGTTGTTTGCATGATAATGCCTTGTGATTTGCAGAAGTTTGCAAATTCATTGGAGTTGTATTCTCCTCCTCCATCTGACCTGAGAGATTTTATATATATTTCACTCTGTTTTTCAACTTCTGCTTTGAATTCCATGAATTTTGCAAAAGTTTTCGACTTGTGTCTGAGAAAATAGATGCATACTTTCCTACTAAAGTCATCAATAAACGTTAGAAAATAAAATCTACCACCTATGGACTCTGTTTTCATTGGTCCATAGAGGTCAGTGTGAACAAGTTCGAGATGTTGTTTGGCTTGATTGATGGACTGTGGAAAACTAGTTCTCTTATGTTTTCAAAGTATGCAAGACTCACATGGGGGAATTTGCTCGTTAAAGATAGGAAGACCTTTGACCATGGAGTGCTTTTGAAGAAGACTTAGACTCTGAAAGGGTAGATGTCAAAATCTTGTATGCCAAACCATAGTTTCATTGGGGGTGGATGCACTTTGTGCATATGTTTGGTTCAGATTTGTAGTTCTGAGGGTAAGGAGAAACATCCTATTCTGAGTCATGTGGATTTCATAAATCAATTTTCTGTTGGGGGTGTTATCAAATATCCTGTAGGATGCTCCCTCAAAAAGTACCTTATAGCTATGTTCAATGAGTTTTCCTACACTTAACAGATTATGTTTCATATCTAGAACATGATAGACATTGTTTATGTCTTTCTTTACATTTTGTTTAGTAAGAATAGGTACAGTTCATTTTCCTTGAACTTTGACTAAGGAATCATTTCCAAGTGTAATATCAGATGAGATTGAAGAATCAATGCATGAAAGTAAATCTTTGTTACCTGTCATGTGATTGCTACATCCATTGTCCAACAACTAGAGATCTTTAGGTTATTCTTCAGTCTTGTGACATGAGAGAAACATACCTCCTAAGGTTTCTCCCATGTGATTTGATACATGTGCTCTGCCTGAGAGTTGATCTGCTTGATTCTTCCTGCATTCAAATTCATAGTGCCCATAATTTTTGCAGTAATAGCATTGTATGCTTGATTTGTCATTTGATCTTCTCCCTCTGCCTCTTTGAGGTTGGAAACTCTGATTCTGATTCTGTTGTATGTGTCCTTGGAAGTGTTGATTCAGGTGTTGTTGTCTGTATCCTCCACTGGAATGAGGGTTACTGTGACTACTCCCTCTTCCTTGTTGACCTCTGCTTCACCCTCTGCCACTCCCTCTGCTGAAGGAGAATTGTGTTTTGAAAGCATTGGAGATTGGCTCATCTGTGAGATGCAGTCGGGTCTCATGTGTCAACAGGGAACCGATTAATTCATTTGTTGAGAAATGTGATAGATCCTTGGATTCAAGGATTGTTGTAACGACCATTTCAAATTTATTTGGTAGACTTCTAAGTACTTTCTCAACAATGTGTTGATCAGTGATGGGTTCACCAGTCAATCTGATTTGGTTCATGATTCCCATGACTCTGGTCATAAACTGATCCGCATTTTCAAACTCTGTCATTCTTAGAGTCTCGAATTGCGTTCTTAAGGTCTGCAGTTTAACTATTTTGACCCTCTCATTTCCTTGGTAGGTTGATTTAAGGATGTCCCGGGCATGTTTTGAAGTACCAACATCTGTGATTTTTGAGAAAATTGAGTCATCCACGGAATTTTGAATCCAGAATTTGGCTTTATTCTCTATGTTCCTCTGAGTTTCCTGAGCAGTTCTTTGCTGATTTGTCATGGCGGAAAGGTCTACTGGATCTGGTTCCACATATCCAAGATCCACTGAATCCCAACACTCTTGTGCTTGCAAGAAGGATTGCATTCGAAGAGACCAAAACTCATAATTTTTTCCAAGAAGAATTGGACCTTGAGTTGGCCCTAAATTGCTAGATGTCGCCATCTTTTAAAGAATTTAACAAAACAGAAAAAAAATGTTTGGTAAATTTTGTATTTACCTGTTTCCTGTGCAATTCAGGATTTTGCGTGTTTCGATTTCGGCCTTTCTCACTTTGGGACTTCGGTATACGAGTCCTCCAATTTCTTGTCTCTCCAACTTTCGGTTGTCGAATTGTCGAAAGGCACTTAACAGTCTTGTATTGGCCCTTAGCCTTCGTGCTTGTGACCACGATCGGTGACCACGCGCCTAAACGCTCGAGTGCTACCATCTTTTCGTGATTCAGGGAATTGCGATGTCTTCGTTGGTTCTCTGTCCCTCAGTAGGCCGAAATCTGAAATATCCCAACACCTATTCCTCTCGAACGCCTTTTCGGGATTTCACGATTCGGGACTTCGGGAGTTTGGCTACAACGATCCTGGGTCCTTCGGACTCCCGGTGTGTGAAATGCCAAAAATATCCCTTGGAGAATCAACAGTCCAGATCCTCCTATGATCTGACGGTTCATATCCTTTTGGGAATTCACAAATCGGTATTTCACGACTCTTGACCTCTCGTCACGATGTTCTCCAAACCGCAAACTCCGAAATGCCGAAATGTTGACGGTGCTTGGATCTGTTGCCACTTGTCCTCTGAGATGGACAGTCCTGATTCTCTCTCGAAATCTTCTTTCCTCGATGGTTTTCGGATCTCCGCCACCTGTCACTCCAGATCCAATGGTTGGAGTGATTTCGTGATTTCGGGATTTTGCATATCGGGGTACAGAGTGCAGTCTCCTTTGCTCATCCAACTCCCGATTCTCGATTTCGCGATAGCGTCAGATCGACGGCTCATGATATTTCTCGATCCAATGGTTCAGATCGAGGCGTGATTTCACAATTCGTGAATTCTCACCGCAGCCTCTAACCTTTACACCCTGCAAGTCAGCGAAATGTCGAGATCTCGCCACGTGTCCCTTGATGGACGGTCCTAACGATTTCTGGATTTCATGACTTCGCAAGTCGGGGTTTTCTCCTGTGCGCTGTAGAGGACTAAGCCTCGTGCACTTTCTCATGGATCCGACGGTTATCGGTCCTCTGTGAAAAATCTAATGGCTTAATTTCTTTCACCTTTTCTGTGCTCTCCTCGTCCCTTTTGAACTGGATTTTCGTCGAACACAAGTTCGCAGGATGGATCTTACGGCTGCGACAGTTTTTCTTTGCTCCTTGACGTGAACTTTGCTGCCTTTGCAAGGATTTTCTCCTGCGGAAGAAAAATTCATGAATCTTTCACAGATCTGAAAGAAGTTCACGAATTCTTTCAATAATGGTGATATTGCACTTCAATTCTGTGGTTCTCGAGATCAGCTCGCAGATAACTTCACAAAGCCACTGGGAAAATATTTTTTTGATTTTCAGAGACAACACTTGGGCATAATCAATGTTGATGTTTGTAACTATTGAGTTTAAGAGGGAGTGTTAAATATAATGTAACCTCAAAAGGTTGATTGTACACTATCAGTTGTCCTGGCCAGCTATACTTTTATTTCTTGATTTGCTTGAGCCTATTTACCTCAGTTATTTTCCCTTTGCTCAGTACTTTTCATTGTATTCTTTTACTTACATTTCTAATATACTGAATTCTATTTATGCTCTACTTTTCTGTATTCTCTGCCTCATACTTTATCACCTTTGACGTGCTTTCAGAATTCTCAGTGAGACTGTTGAATATAATTCTCTTTGGAAAGTTGTGTGCATTGAATCAATTCATAAATACAGCACCTCTCACGTGTTTGACAAATCCTAATACCTAACCAGAATTCTCAGTAAAACTATTGAATACCATAATTCTTAGTGAAACAGTTGAATAAATCATCTCACGTGTTTGATAGATCCTAATACCTAACTAGAATTCTCAGTGAAACTGTTGAATACCATAATTCTCAGTGAAACGGTTGAATAAATAATCTTCAACTTGTTTTATTTCACACCTCAAAATTGTTTTATTATGATAAGGTGTGTGAATGTGGACGGATATAGATCAGTCTAGATTATTGACTACTTTTATGTTGTTTATGATTGAAAATGCATAGTCACGCAACCTTAAATTCACTCCAAAGTTGAAATGGATAACCATTTATTATTTTTATCAAATATTTAAGTTTTTTTAATTTATATTTAAATTTTATAAAAATAAAAATAAAATTATGTAGACTTTTGTTAGGATTGATAAAATATATTTAAATTCACCCTGTCAAACATATTTTTAATTTATATTTAAATTTTATAAAAATAAAAATAAAATTATGTAGACTTTTGTTAGGGTTGATAAAATATATTTAAATTCACCCTGTCAAACATAATCATACTATACTTGGCCAACATCATGATTTGCTTGGCCTCACAAAAGTTTACAGAATTTTATTTTTATATTTTTAATAAAAAATAAATATAAATGAAATAACTTAAATTTATTATAACAATGAATTTTGTAAAAATTTATGGAACTTTTAGTTGGAAAGAACTCGGCGTAAACATATCAAATCGTATCCTTTGTCGGCTACTAACATTACAAATGGTATCAAGCCAAATTTGAATCTTAAGACTTGGACTTTTGGGTACGAATGCTATATGAAAATTTATATAACTAACATTTCCTCAAAATAGAGGAAAGGAAACACTTAAGTGAATTAGGGGTGGTTAGAAAAATGAATTAGTTATGGTTCATATGTTTAAAACCTTTGCTATGAAAAAAGTTTTTTTAGTTTGTTGATTTATTCTTGATTTGGTTGCACAATCTTAAAGATATGAAAAAGGTTGTTTTATTTTTTTGGTGAACTGTTGATTTTGTGACAAAAAGCTAAAATTTGTATTATGTATATTTATATCTTAAATATAATCTATATGATGTTTATTTATATCTTAAATATATTTGATGTAAAAATATTTGTTAAGATTTTTTTATAAGTTTATATATATATATATATATATATATATATATATATATATATAATTTAATGGTATGTGATTTTAATAAGATTTATTTTAAATACATTATTATTTTCTTTTAATTACACTTATGAAAAATGAATGAAAATATATATTAACAAAATAATTAATTTAAATATGAATTAACAATATAAAAGTAAAATTATTTAATATCCAATCAAATTTGACAAAATAAAAATCTACATAAAAAAATCCAATTAAATTTGACAAAATAAAAATCCACATGAAAAAAATCCAATATAAAGTCTAAAAAATAAAACTATAATGAGTACAAAGATTTATAATCATAAAAACACATTATCACACAACTAAGAAAATTAAATTTATAATCTAGTAAGTGTTGAAGTATTATGTAAAAGAAAAACTTTTTCGGGGCATTAAATGCACTAATGTGGCTCTTTTTCCGCTCGAAATTCGACATAAGGTATATTTTTCTTCTTGTTTTGCAAAATCTTGTTGCATTTGGCTCACTTTCGTGCATTCGTGCCAGGATTTCTCTAGACATATATTTAGTAACGCTTGCGCAAATACCGTTAAATTTCACTGGTGTAGTGTTCCTCTGAGTTTTTTCCCCACATAATCACTATGTTGGAGGCTTGCAGATGTCTTTTGTCTATTTTTCAGCTTCCACCATCTATCTTCCAAAATCTAATGGAGGATTAGGCATCTGAGATCCCGAACTTCTCAACAAAACTATGGGAGCCAAAACCTCGTGGAGATGGATTCAAAAGAAATATGAACCTTGGAGTAGATTGTGAAAACATAAATGTGTTTCCCAAATAGACGGCCAATATCTCTTCAGAATGATAGGCAACTTTGTAGGCTCCCTAATCTGGAACTCAACTTGGAAAAATAGATGGTTAATTCAACAACATAGCTTCTGGGAAATTTGCAATGATCACTCAACCCTCTTTTGGGAAGACTCATGGTAGCAGCTTCCAACTCTTCAGGCAGACTAGCATCTCACTCTTATAAGACTCATTCTCTAAGTCACTTTAGGCCACCAAGTGAGAAACTACTAGGACTTATCCCCTGCCCGCCTGCATTGCTAACTCTAGCATATTGACCTTGATCCTATCCCAACTCCAGATTTTTTTACAGTGTCTCACTCAATGAAAAATCAAATTTTCCACGCTTCTTGACAAGCTAAGATGGGGCCTCAGACCTGTAGGTACCTGGGCCATCAAAGAAGCCTATCATCTGGCTTCTTAGCATGACATTCTTCCTAAGGAGGACATCTAGAAAAAAATATGGAGGATCAACCATTGGCCAAAAATTTCTACCTTTCTCTGGAAATTAGTGCATCGAAAGATTCTTACGTGGGACCACTTATGCAAAAGAGTTTTTACTGGACCCAATTTCTGTGTACTATGCTCTCAGCACAATGAAACCATGGAACACCTCCTCAACACCTGTCCCTTCAAAAAATCTCCTTGGGACCAAGGGGTAGTGGATCTCCGACAATCAAATCATAATAGGAACTCTGTCAGATCCACCATCGCCTCTTGGTGCGACAATTCCTTTGTTAATCCAATGCTCAATTGCATATGGATTCTCCTTCCTAGATTTATCCTATGGGAAATATGGAAGGAGCGTAATCGTCAAATATTCAAAGAGCAATCCCAACCTAAAGATTTCATTTAGAACAAGATCAAGCAAAACTTAGTGGAGACCATTTCTAAAGAAACCTAGAGTCCATCTGACCTCTCCTGCTATGTTTTGGAACATCGCCTTATGTCCCTCTCGTTGCCTTTAATCCATGTTTCATCTCTCCATCTCCTTGTCTATTCTCACAATCCTTCCATCCCCTCCTCGTGGTCCCCTCCCCAACTAGTATGTTTTAAGCTTAATTTCGATGGTGCTTCAAAAGGAAACCCATGGTCGGCCAGTTATGGAGGGATTTTTAGAGATAGCAGAAGTCATATTCTTCATATCTATTGTGGCAAACTTGGAATTACTTCCAACAATGCGACAAATCTTTGGGATCCGATAAAATTTCTACAAGCTTCTCATCAACACCACTTTCATCTGCTCATCACTGAGGGTGATTCTCAGCTCATCATCAATATGTTAACCAAGCTTCAATGGGGCTCTTCGGCCTCCAAGCTCACAACGAAGTGGAGATTGGAATCCTTGATGGACCTCATGGGCTCCCTTGCCTTCTCTCTCTCAGGTTTGGCTCCATCACTTGTTAAAATAACAACTAATAAAGTGGCTGACCTTCTAGCCAATGTGGGCTTGAACAACCACTAGAATTTCCTATGGGAAAACCTTCCATGTCCTCCTTGGAAGCAGTACTATATTTCATTAGTTTAAGTTGATACAATGTCCTTGGATGGAGTGTCTTCCAGTTCACTTGATCATCGCAGTGGTACAAATGAAAATAATGACCACCCTTGTCGAAAGATGGCTCCAACCTACCCCTTGTGTCATGCTACAAGCTCTCCAAATGACGTTTATCACCTCCCTCCCGGTCATGTTGATGTGGTCTCGCATGCTAGAGCTTTAGTGGGCTTTCAAGTTTCATTGCCGGATGAGGATGGTCTCATTACAACATTGCCTTTTCATGATGGTAGCTTGATGACTCTCTGTTTTAGACTCGATAATGGATTTGGTCCTTCGACGGGAGACTAACCCTCACAATGTCATGATGAAGAGGCTCCCTCTTCGGATCATCAATGCCCAACTTATAGAGACATGTTTGTGGTTCATTTGGGCAATAAATGGAGAGCCTGGGTGAGTGATCTCCAAAATCCTGAGATTGTTTTTTTCTAAGCCTTCTGCTGTCTTCCTTCACTGTCAGTTTTTTCTTAGCCTCTCTGCAGTTAACCCTTCTCTTGCCCCTTTTGATTTTTCCATAGCTCCATGAGAAAGATTACCCTCTCGATCATCTTCTGCCCAGACCCCCTGATGCAGGAGCATCTTTCCACCTCAACAGATGCACCAACAAGTCAACACATCAACACGCATTTAGATTAAGGGAGAGGCACCGACCCTCCCGTTTTCAGAATTCGAAATATAAAATTATGTAAATTTATGTGTAAGGTCGATAAAAGTCAAAGCCATGCCTTTGGACAAGTGTGGATGGGTTCATCGAAATGATCGACTGTAAGCAGGTCTAGATCTGAGTCAGGTTTGGATCTTTGTTCCATGTAATGAGTCACAGGGATAAGGTGTCTTAACTAAGATGGTGATAGCACTAAGGCGGTGGAGAATATAATCCCGAGGATCCCTCTTGTAGAAAAGGAAAAAAGAGACTAGAGTTAGGGGTTAGAATGAAGTGTTAGACTAGCGATAGAGTAGTGGGAGAGAAGAAGGTTTTTTAGAAGTTCAGAATAGGAGTAGGAGAAGGAGTTGAGACTCTGTGATAGTCCAGTCTTGTACACAGTTGTAAACATACACTGATCTTAATACAAAGAAAAGAAAATTTTCTTGCATATGATGTCTATTTATGTTATCTGTGGTCTTTGAATGATATCTTTGTATGTTCATATATGTTGTAGATGTATATGTTAGTTTTCATCTGTAGGATTAAGATAGACTTCTTAATCTTTGAGAGTTGTTGAGTTATTTATGGGTTCTTTAGGCTGTGCAAGGAGTCCACAATAGAGTCCTGAAACTTTGTGAGCCAGTGCAAAGAGTGCACATCTGAATTCTAGTTTGGGTTCAGGAACAACGTGCCAGGAGGGCACACCAGAAGAATCATAAACTCAAGAAATAAGCCTCAAGGTTGTTGAATACCTTTGAGGAAAGGCTGTGTAGGAGATATCACAGCCAGAGTTACTGAATACTCTGTTTTCTCTGCAAGGTGTGCATTACGTAGGTTAAAGGGAGTTAGGCAGAGAGAACTTTCCTTTCAGAAGTTCCATAAGCTCAGAAGGAAGAGCGAAATCAAGCGTTAAGGAAAGACTTGTTCCAAGTCTCAAGTTCAGAAGAGATAATGATTGAAGGTCGAAGCCTATAAGACTTTGAAGGTTCTCAAAGTCTCGAGGATCATAGTGTTCAAAGGAGGAGTCAAGGATTTACGTTACCTCGCGGGAACAAAGCTTAGGAGGAGTAGTGGTTCCAAGCTTCTAGAGGAGGCCACCTAGAAAAGTTTCTAAGTCTCGAAGAGTTGAAGCGTTCAAAGGTGGAATGTGGAGATTCAAAGAAACTGAAGGAAGATAAAGGGTCAAGATTCTCCAAGGAGGAGTCGAATAATTTCAAATCGTTAGACCTTGAATAATTCACGCACTGGTTAGTCACGAGGATCCTTCGGAATTTGCAAATCAAAATATTTGAAGTGAAGAGAGGTGAAAACCTCTGAAGCCTAGAGTCCAAAGTGAATCTGGACCATCAGATCCATAGGGACACATGGCAATGGATCGCGAACTTCGAATAAAAGAATTTGGGATTTCGGTTGAGAATTGAGATTCCCGAAACCTGAAGTCCGAAGTGAATCTGGACCGTCAGATCCAGAGTGATGTGGAGAAAATATGTGGATTCTGGTTGAAGACTCGATGTTAATCTTAGTCGTCTGATTCAGGTGGACACGCGACATAAATCCGTGCACTTCGAGGGCAAGTGAAGGTTGAGAATTGAGATTTATGGAGTCTGAAGCTCCGGAGGAGATCTCGATCGTTGATCAAGAAGGAGGTCGAAGGACCGTTGATCTTGTTGGAAAGGAAAAAGTCCCAAAGTGAAAGCAGAGTTGTTGATTAAGGAAGACACGTGGTAGGAGATCTATCATTGCTGAGAAAGTAAGGTTTGAGAGTTGAAAACTTTGAAACCCGAAGAGAGAAATCAATCACGACTGTTGATTTATAGGGACAGGTGTCAATAGATCTTCCACTTCGAAATATTTTCATGTGGAGGAAGCAGAGAGTTGAGACTTGAAACTCCTGAAGCCCGAAAGGAAAAATCAATTGTAGTCGTTGATTTGAAAGGGGGANGCGTGAAAGGAGGAAAGAAGGCGGAAAATAGAATAGATCTCAATCATTGAACACGAAACATCATCGAGGTCAGAGGATCGACGATCCAGCCGGATTGCGGGGCCAGAACATGCTTGGACATTAAAAATCTAAGAGCAGGCTGCAATTGAAACCATGGTATTGGAAAAGGGACGAGTGGCGATTGGAGGTGAATTGTGGGGAGAAAAGAGGGTTGGTCTCAAACCACTCTTGGCCACGCCTGTAATGACATATTTACATGAGGTCATATCCCAAGGGCACATGCGAGGAAGGGGCTAATGAAAAAGGAGCTAGCACCTAAAACTCGACATTTCAAAAGCGCGCAGGAAAGAACCCGCGGGTTTGACAAAGCCTAGACAAGAGAAGGAAAGGAGACCTGTGTAAATAGAGTTGGAGTCTAGCAAAGACCTGAAGAGTTGATCTGACTCCTTGATTTGAACGATCCTAGACCGAGAGGTCGTGTAACCCCAAGGAGAGAAGGGGGGTTTGCATCACCCCCTACCCCCACTCTATTCATCCAACTTGGGCTACGAAAGTGACAATGGAAGGGGTTGAAACCTATGCAGAGTTCATCTTGGATGCAGACAAAGGAAGAATGGTCAAGCTGGAAGAAGAAGTTCGGAAACTAAGAGAGCTCCATGATGATGAGGAGGATGAAGCTCAAATTGGTAATTTAATTCCAGATTTGGGCTACTCTCACTCTTGCAATTAAAAATTCTTCGAGACCCTTGAATTATATTGGGAAACCAAGACTTTGGTTGCCCTAAGAATGCTCCCCAAGGAGCAATATTTTAGACAACTGAAATCTCACCAAGAGGCTCTAGAGATTCAAACTTCTTACGTTGTTGAAGTCATCACATGGTTAGCTAATCGGCAGGGAGGGAATTTCGTCCCCCCTGAGCGCAACTATGATAAGGCTGAAGGTTCTAAGGCTTCTGTTGGCTACGAGGTGGTGGCCCTTACAGGATCCCAGGTTCCTAATGTCAAATGATTTCGGGTTCTACCTCTTTTCTTGTCATGTTTGGACATCTAGGCTTCTAGTTTTCAGTTTTTTCAGTACATGCTTATAAATCTGTTAAGGTCATAACCCGCACATAGGTAGATCAATGTATTCGGATGTAATA
>JASDQU010435548.1:41553-64412 GCA_032191745.1 Picea mariana | reverse complement strand
GGAGAAGGCGTGCACTGCACGACTTAGGCTTCTAAGCTCCCTCTCTTGGGCTCTTCCCTTGGCGCCTTCTCATCTTCTATGTGTTATTACTTACTGTTATGGTATATGATAGTGTTTCTGTGCAGTTTCTTTTTCATTGTTGGATGCTAAGTTTTGGTTGGTCGGCTCTCTTTCTAGTGTTTTTTGTTCTAATTTAAAAGCATTTGAATGTTTCGTCCACTTAAAATTTGAGAAATATGGTTTCTGTTGGTTATTTATTTCCTCGTGAGAGGGCATTCTTGCTATTTGATGATGATGAGTTTGGATACATGCTTGTTGATATCTTGGAGAGAAATAATGTAAATAATAAGGGCATGCATTTTGATGTTGGGGTTCGAACTACTTTGGCATTTGTCACATTAAGGGCTGATGGTGAACGTGAATTCATGTTTTACAGAATTCATAGGAAATCTGAGGGTTCTATACCCTGGCATACACTACCATCTTATCATATGCCCCAAGCCTAGGGTATCATGGAGATTTTGGATAGAAGTTGGATGGATTTCTATGTCTGGACCCCGAAGGGCAGCAGCCTGTTCAGCGTGCAGAGGGATGAGGACTATTGGGAGCTTATAATGTACGCATTGAGCGAGTTTTGGTGGAAACACGTTTAGCCTACTAAGAGACTTAGTGCCACTGGCAAACGTAAAGATGTATCGAAGCTGAAGCTGACTGCGAGGCATAAATTGTTTGAGGTCATAAGGAGAAAGAGTGAAGCCCTCATTCGAGATTCCAGATTGCTTGTCAAGGAATTCTATGGGGACCAAGATAAGATCTTAAAGCCTTTGTCTTGAATACAGAATACGGATTTCTTTTATATAATTGTGTTCAATTTCCTGTCTACTCCTATACTTTGTATATAGTTAAGTCCAAGTCACCTGGCTTGTGTTTATGTTAGATATTGGCAAAATGAAATTCTGAAAGAAATTAGCCAGTGCAAAAGAATATGATAAATCTCGCCATTAAATTCATCAAAGAGTGTTGAGTGAGTTTTGTTTATAACCATATTTATCATTTTCCAAAAGATCGGCAAGTTCAGGAGGCGATAAGTTCAACAAAGCTCAGGATTTAAAAAAAAAGGTTTGAAAGGTTTAGACAAAAGCTTGAAATTATGGAATTTGTAAAGTTATACATTCTACTGAAATCATAAAATATTGAATGCATACCCATAACAATACAAAATTAGTTATTCATCCAATGCATTAAGAGAATTTGTGACATAGTACTACCATCTATTGTTTAGAGCCTAGGCTCAAATGAAAATTTAAACAACCGCAACTTCAAAATCTACTTCAAGAGTGAAACTCACATTTAGCACCTTCAACAATGCATTAGGGTTTTTCAAAGGGATGTGTCTACATCATTATTTCATATGGCCCTAATTTGAGGTTGTCGTTATGGCCATCAGAAGATGTAGCCAAGCAGAGAACAAGCAAAGAGAGCCAGAGTTGAGCCCATGGCTCTCTATGTTTGTTCTTTGGTACTAGACCATAGCCAGAGTTGGTTGCCTCGTCGAATTTTATTTCTATTCCAAGTTATTCCCAGTTATTTTCGTGTTATTCTTAAGTCCAGTGCCAAATTTTCAAAGTTGTCAAGTCACTCCTCAGTTGCTTCCTGCCGAGTCATTCTCAAGTACAAGTCTGAATGTGTTCACAGTAGAAGTTGATGCTATGCTTTGAATCTCAATAGTTGAAACATTCTTGTCTCTACATTTTGACAGTGCGTGTTCATGAGACCAACATTTGTGCCAATATACCACAGAAAGATATGTTTCATATGCATCTATTCCTTCCAGGAGAGCTTGACATATATGTTTAAAGTTTAAACCCAGACGTGATTCATTTTATACAGTTAAAAGTAATCTTCATTGGGAGCGAAATGCACCTGGGGCCAATGCATGCCAATCAATTCTATTCTTGCTATTGCTAGCTTGCATTTAGAAGCTTAGGTTGTATGCTTTCAGGGATTTACAAGTCCAAAGTTCAAAACCGCTCGTAAGCAGGTATCTTTCATTTTCCAGGGTGAGAAATTTGTAAACTTATTTTGTGGCAGATTTTATATTGATTAACTATTTAATTCTTTAACTACCGCAATATTAGAGTAGTAACAAAAGAAAACAAAGAAGGGAGCATGATCTATACATAACACTTGCATTGTTATAGATTTATTATTTATTTATTATTTTTATTTTTATTTTTATTTTCACTTTAATTGTTGACATATATATATATATATATATATGACTTAATTGTAGTTAAGTCACATGGAAAAGTAATTATGGGTTGTCCATAATTGATTTTCTAGCTAATTAGATGAGTCATTACATTATTTGCTATACAATATTACTATACATTATTATTTACTATACAATATACCATGCGTAAGGCCTCTGCTTCCTTTACATTTTCAATATGTATGTAATTTATATTTATATTTGTGTTAAAAATTTGTGTGTTTGGCTTGCAGGTTAGGTGGAGCTGGAGCTGGAGTTGGAACTTCGCCCTCAGCCCCAGATTTATCTAATTTTATCTAATTTCTAGGTGGGTACAGTTCCATTTCTAAATTGGGTAGGCGGGTAGGTAGGCCCTTAAGGCTCCAGTGCTTCAAACTGAAGATCTGATACCATGTGTAGGGACTAAACTAATTTAAGTCTATTAAATCCATAAATTGAAACAGTAAAATTATACTTCTACGCAGAAAACTCAGTAATTTCTTTTAATTCAACATATACGCATGTTAAATTAATTAATGAACAACAATTTCATAACAGAATAATACAAATTTACCTCTTCCTGATGCTAATTTATCCGTTGACCCGGTTGTCCAGCCTATTGCTTTGTTGTTGCCTGATGCACTGACCAACTCTGCCCAAACCGACTAACGTCCCAGCCAGCTAGGAGCAGCCTGTCCAGCTCCCTAGCTCCAGGAAACCGAAAGGAATCCTAGCCCCCATGCCCAAAACCCCTAGCAACCTGGTGCCCCCTGCAATGATACTCAAAGACTGCAGAACTCCACCACAAAACCAGAAAATCCAAGCCTAGAAACCAGAACTCTCGTCCCCCTCCAAAAATGCTTCCTCCCCAAAAATGATGATCCCCTTCCTGTAAGACTCCTCTGTCATATCCCTCCTTCACCGACTATTTCCCCCTCATTAATTTCCTTATCCNAATGTCTTATCCTTTTATTTAATGTTTCTTATCCTTTTATTTAATGTTTCTTATCCCCTTCGTATACGTAAATTATTTAATTAAACAAATTAAAATTATTAACCCTCTTAAATTTATTACCCATGTCATTGAATGTGATAGGTAATTAATTAATTAATTAATCAAAAGTTATAACAATTAATTAATCAATAAATATTTAATTAATATTAGTATGCCAATCTTTGTTTAATTAAAACCATGTTAGGACAATTAATTACCTAATTAATTTTATTTAAAAATCCCTAAGCATATATTCAACTAGGGTTGTTACATTAGTGATGATAAGTCACCAAAAGGGGGGAATCCTGGTGACCCTAGGGAGATTGATATTGAAGGTGAGAAGATGATGGTGAAAAAACCTATACAACAATTTGGAGTAGGCCAAAGGCTTGGAGATGACATCATGTTTGTGAAGAATGGTTTCCAAGCATTAATTACCTACACTAGAGTGTTAGCCCTGCCCAAAACAAGAAAATTGATCGATATACGAGACTTAAACCAAGAGGAACAAGCAATAAACCTTGATTTCCAAAAATTGAAGCAGAACAAAGATATGTATATCAACAATGTAAGATGTCAATAGATGCAAAAATAACAATGCAAAACAACAAATAATTATTGGGAAATCAAGTATTAAACATGTAGGTAATATCCCAATACTTAGACACAAGTTTTGATGGTAAAATAAGGCCGCAAAATGATGTTATCAACAATATGTTAGGGAATCCTTATCGTTGTAGAAATTTTCTATACAAATCAATATCTAGCCATGAAAATAAACAAGTAAACCGTCAAAACAATAGTTGATGGTCAATAGAAGAATAATCTAGGTTCACAAGTAAAATTTAGTGGTAGATTAGTAAGAAATGAGTGAGTGAGAGAGAGAGAGAGAGAGAGAGAGTTTTCTGCAGCCCTAATGGTTGTAGCATTAATTTGTAACAACAAAGAGAAATACTTGGCTAAGCTAGATGCCCTAGTGGCTCTAGCAAGTTTATAGCATGTAAAATTGATTCCAACTTGAACTAATGCAATATCTCCAAAAGTCACATATACCAATACAATGATTTTATTTCTCCAATTCAATTTATACAAGTTCCTTTTCAATTGGGTTATGGAGTTTATTGTGTAATATATAAGATTTGCAAACTTCTCTAGGTGTGTAATCCCTTTTACTTCATAGAGCATGCAAACCCTAGCAAGGTAAATCTAGGAGAGTGTAAGCCCTTTTACTCCTCCTAGCAACCTTTGCAAAATAACTTATCCAAAACAATAATGGTAGATCCTAGTGTAGGGTGTATTCTCTTATACTCCTCCAAGAGCTAAACAAGATCAACCTTGAAACCAAGAAAGAAACAATACAAAGCATAAATTCCTTAGCTAGTCCAAGAATTAACAGGATAAACTCTTCCTTACCAAGAATATTCCACCACACATGCAATAAAAATCATCAAGAGGGATAGAACACCACTTCCTTCCAATAGACAAGTAACTAACATCCAAATAGAGCACAAGAGAGAGATATTCAATTTTCCCAAAGAGAGTGAAAATTTCAGCCAAGAACTATGTAATTCTCAAGTGTTATGTGTGTGATAAAATGACAAAGGGGTGACCTCCTTTTATAGGAGATCAGCTAAAACCCTTTTTTCCACATTCAACAAGTAAAAATAAAATTAGGGATGTTGACCCCCTTTAATTGTCCACTTACAACTTAAAATTTACAATTAAAAAAATAAAATCCCCCTTTAGGGTTGACGTCGTTCCCTAATGGTGACATTTTGTCCTAAATAGAAATTCATTGATCATTTTGAAGGCATCACTGGGCCTCCAAAGGACATGTGTTCATGTTCTATGTATTTTCTCCATCAAAACATTCCAACTCATCATCAAATCCACTAGCATCACCAACCCTAGCCCTAAAATGTGATGTTTTGAGCCTTCAAGGCCAACCGTTGGGAAAAGGGAGGGTTAGTCCCCTCCTCCAAGGTGTCCTCTCATGCCTCCAAAGGAAATTCCAATCATCCATGTGTCCCTAGGAGAGGGGGTGCATCATCCATCATGCTGGCTTCATGCCCCAATTGAAGCTCTAAGTGATCTTGTGCCTTCACAAAATAGCTTTCCACTTGTCAAGGCCTTGCAAAGACAAGAAATTCCTCCCTCCAAGGGCTCACAAGTCACAACCATCATGTTAAGTAAGCCATATATAATAAATTAACCACTCTAACATTTACATCAAATCCCCCCTCTCAAAATAAACAAATGCTCAAAGGCCTTATGCAACTTTCCAAATTTAGTTTTGGGAGGGTTGTCATGGTGACCTATTGGGTGAGTCATTCCTCAAGTGAACGAGTGTTTCCCAGGTGGAACCTCTCTAATTCATGTGAAGAGTGTGAGGTGGATGAGGGTGATACTTTTGGGAATGGGATTTATTGACATACAAGGGCTCGTATTGTCTCATTTATTGGTGCCTTTGAAGAGGGTGTATTTCCCTTTGTCTGTGATGCATGATTTTTCCAAATACTTTTTTCCATTAATTTATTAGAGTATTTCCAAGTTGAAGTTAAAATGGGACTTCTACCTAAGCATGAAAAACATTTCCCACAGTAACTCTACCTTGGTCACACTTGACCATGCTTCCCCAAGTTGAAGACGATATGTGGGATTTCTACCTAAGCATGGAAAACATTGCCCACACACGCCCTACCTTGGATGGCATGTTCAATTAGTTATTTATTTTATGTGTCCCTCATTTTTTTGTGAGAAATATTTCTTTTTCCAACTACAATCCTCTGGGCCTTTAGCCCCTTCTTCCCATGAAATGAGGTACAATCCCTTCTTTGGTCAATGTGGCCCAAAAACCCAAAACATGAGGAAATGAAAGGAAATAATCATGGAAAGTGGCAAGCATGTGAAAGAGATATATGATGGCTCATCAAGGATACCCCCATTAGCAACCCTTTCCCTAAGGGTGATCACTTTCTAGGACAACAATGTAAATCACCAAGGCGAAATAAGGCAAAGATCATAATTTCCAAGCAAACATTTTCAAAATCAAGAAAGGACCCTTTGCAACATATTCAAATTCTTCATTTATTAAAATGACAGTTACCACAACACCAAACTCGTTATATCATGGAGTAATACATATTTTCCTCTGTGAGCCAAGATAGTGTGGTGAATGGTGAAGCCATCGATCACAGGGTGATGTGGGGCACTTCTTGTTAGTTTGTGGAAATTTTCGGTATATCCATCTATCGATACTCCATGTTTGCAACTTGAGGGAATTGAGACACCATCTCCTTAGTTATCCCTAGGAATGGGGGATAACAGTGCCAACTGGTGCAACTAGCCTACATCCTCTTATTTCCCATAGCCTTTCCCACCCTAGGAAGCTTACCCCTTCTCTGGTCAACAGTCCTTCGGCTATCCCACTTCCATTTTTGGGCTTCAACAACATGTTGGATATAAATTCTCATATATTTGTAGTTATTTCCCAACACATAGGGAAAACAATTCCCAACAGTTCTTTCACCTAGAAAAAATTATCACAGGCCTGAAAACCTGCATCTTCAGATTGCACACAGGCCTGTCAACCTTCTTATTCTCCTCAAACTAACTTGGTTTACTGGTTACAATTAGCTCCAAGCTCCCAAAGTACAACACCAATGATGGATGGCAAGGAGAGTATGGATGGTAAGAGTGAAAGAGAAAATACTAAGAATAGGAATAATGGAAAATTACACTAAGTTTCCCACTTTTTATATGCATGTTCCCAACTTGACACTTGTCATGTTGTGAACTACATGGGCCCCACATGGTGATACATTCCCCCATAATTGGGAACTTAGGATAAATATAAATATGTCCCATAAACTAGACTTTAAGAAATATTATTATAATATTTCCTTGGCTTAATCCTCCTTGGCTTATCCCCTATACCTAGACCCTTAGCCCCCTTTCCTTATGATGGAGTTCTATCCCACCATACTCTTTTTGTTTTGTTGGTCTGCAACAATGATGTATTTTATTAATAATTTGGGTATGATTTCATATTACAATGATAGGATCGCCGACCTTTTAGCATCCATTATCCCCAGCCTAATAATCACGCATAAACTCTAGCCTCAAAACACATATACAAAGGCACTCTGGCCCAAACTATCCTGGCTCACCAACTTATATGTACATTTACAATTGGGGTTTAGCCTAGGAGTATTACAATGATGAAGGTGTTGAGTGCTCAACACACCCTAAAAGTTTTGTGACCACTTCCTTTTGGGTACCACCTTGTCTTCTACCTTCGATTGTTTTCACCGTGGTTTGAGCCTGATAACCTTCTTATCTAATATGTTCCATATCCAAGTTTCTCTTGAGCATATTGAGAACCATCTTGAGAAACACCACGATTGATCAAGGAACCAATGACCCAGATTTCTCCTAGCTTACTTGAGAAGTTAGGCATCGGTGTAAGATTAAGGTAGTGAAAATTGTATGAGAAGTCAAAGCAGCTGAGTGCCAACATTCTTTGGCATCGGCCGATAAAAGTATCTCTTTTACGCATATAGTCTCCGAAAATATTTCGCCGAACATTGGTCCTTCCAGCTTCTGCAGAGAAGTGTAATCATAAGCATCGCACAAAAGAGGAGTTCCACTGCCAACGCCTGAAACATCACCAATCCCAACATCACCAGTATCAGGAGTTTTATCAAGAAAATAACAATGTTGATAAACAATCTAAAATAGTAGTCGATCCCCGATCTTTATGAAGGTAAGACATGACGTGACGTTTAACTACTACATGGCTTCAATTGGGTACAGGCAGAGTACTTGGGTGCCAAAGCAAGGAGATACCCCTGCCTTCTACATGGCTTCGTATCTACTAGACGTCATCTGCACCAGGAACGCTTTTGCTGGGATGAACTTGAATTGGCACCCTTCGGAGCTCCCAGTCCATGTATACTACAACATCTTGTGGGAAAACAGGTACAAGAAATACTATGTTGTTATCTGTGATCATTTTATTGTGCCCATTTACTTCTTAATCTTTAAGAGAGAATGCCCTAGATTATCAGATGAAGCAAAGAAGGTCATAGTCAAAATTGGTCACTGGTATTTAGACGGACGAGAAACCTACATTAGGATTTTTGGAGCCACAAGGTCGCCACATTTATTACCCCTTTATGTTCCCGACTGGCTAGTGTTAGGAGAAATATACTATCAAACCATCATACAAGGATACAATGCAACTTTAGTGAAAGACAAGAAGCGGGCTTTCATACCGTATGGATTCCATATCAACTTCTACATGGTCAAAGACACCACGCATGCTAAACAACTTGGGCTAGGTCAATTGGAATTTCGGTTCCAAACTGGTCGATTTCGCAAACATGATCCCAAGGGATTGGTCCTACAACATGTGTCACAGGTATCATCCTGTTGGCCTTATGCCCACAATCAGTTTGAGGATGAAATTTTCACCAAGAACACTCAAGACTACGATATGGTGGTAGCCAAGAAGGCCGATCTTAGAGGAACCAGGTTTAAAGATTTGAGCTATGAAGAGCATGCCACGCTATTAGAGCAATCAATTCAAGTAGTTGGTCGACACCCTGAAGCAGGAGTAGAATATGAATTAGAGGAAGAAACAAATAACCCCCAAGAAGACATTGAGGTCACAGATGCTCATCAGGGATACCCAATACAAATCAGAGTTTTCAAGAAAGTGGCGCACTTTTATACCAGCAGTCTCAGCTACTAATGAAATGAATGCAGGATAACCCACATCTTTCCATAAGTACCGAAATTTCATTTACTGTCCAAAGAGTTCCAATAGAACCTAGCAATCCTAGTCTCACAGCCATCGATGGCACCAATGGGTCAGGTAATCTCGAGTCTACAATATCCCCAATTGATCTCTCAGGAGAAGGAACAGCTCAACCAGAGATGAGTCAGGTGTGTATAGAAACACAAGCGCCCAACCCCTTGAGCATGCTAATACATATATATAGCGATGATGAGAGAACAGAGCCTTCTTGTGGCACCCCGCTATGCATCCAAGAAGAATAAGGTCAGAAAAATACCTTTTCCCCAAGTCCCGAAAAGGTCTCTTCAACTAGGCCCGGGGTTCAGGACCAGGGAATCCCACAAAAGGAAGATGAAGGTGAAGGTAATATCAACACAGGAAAGTCCAATGAACCAAAAATAGATGTAGGCCCAAGTGATGAGCCTCTGCAAAAGGAAATCAACAGTTCCACAATCGATGAACAAGTAAGTGACAAGTCCATACAAGACACCTCTATCCTGCCCAATACTCAGATCTTCGATGAGAAACAAGTAGAATTTGGATCTACAAGGCAGAACAAAGAAGTTTGAGAGCCCACTCTCGAAAAAATATACACTTGGGGAAGCTTGGGAAACAATCTCACATGGGGTGATCAACAGATACCAGAACCAGTAGATGAGGTCGCAGACATCTATGCGATCTCCTATGATTAAAAGAGAAAGGCTATCATTCATAAGACTGCAAAGAAGAGAAGAATCACCCTGGATCATTCCATCATAGTCGTCACTAAGGAGAAGTTAGTTGATACAGCAAACACCCATACATCTGAGCTAATTGGTGTGGGAAAATCCCTCTCAGAGGCCGCCTAGGACAGAGCCAGGAGAGATGAAAAGGAACTTGTTGCCGACCAAAAGGAGCTCGAACACTTGCACCATCTTGTCGATTACTATAAGGGTGCTACATAGACAGTTGTGTATTTAAAAGATGAGTTTGGTAAAGTTTACGATGAGTTCAAGAAGGAAAGACAATTGTTAATCTCAATATAGCCGAATTCCAGGAAGACACTCTCATGGCACTTGTGACATGTAAGGAAATGGAGCAATGGTATGAGAAGGCGTAACAAGTAGTGGAGAGGCTCGAGTTTATTGAGGAAGTCCAGAAAGGTCGAGAAAAGAAATACCACGACATTCGCCTAGTAAGTAAAAGTAGTCTCAATCGCATGAAGCGATCAGTCAAATATTGGGCCAAAATGTCTCGAATCCCACATGAAGAAATCCAAGAATAATGGGCCAAATGTCAAAAGCACTAGGATAAAATCAATAAAATAATGAAAGACATCAGACTCCCTAAGTATGGTACCCCCGATATGTTTATCGACCTAAACGAAATAATCAAGTTGTGTGCCGAACATGATGCGTCATGGGTCGAAGAATGTGCAAAGGTCACCAATGCAAATCCTGGGCAAGTACAACAGTTCGCAAGACATCCAATCAAAGCTAGAGCCATACTTCAGAAGTTAAACTTCATCCTCGCAAAATATCGGACGCACGCAGCAGACATCAGGGGAATCTATGTAGCTCCAATGGAACAACACAAGTTTCCATGGGCAAACACTTATGAAGAACTCTTTATCATATGATTTGATTATGAAAGAGTCCACCCTTTCCAAGAAACAACTCGGGTGGACTGTTAGATGATGACGCCACATGGCGATTCTTGATTAGCTCAAATTCTATTTTACCATTAATTACTGTTAAGACTTTATATTATAAATAGGAACATCGACCGATGGTCAAAGGTGGATGGTTGTTGTAAGAACTCTTTTCTTTTGGTTGTTGATAATTATTTTGAGACTACTACGAATTAAGAAGTCTTTCTGGACCAGAGATGAGCTATTTTCATCAGATGTATGTGATTGGAGTTGGAGAAGAATTACTTCATTTCCTATTCCATGAATGTTGCAGTAAATGAGTAAGAGAAATTAATTATTTTGTCAAGTTATCTGGTGCAATTTTTTGATGTTCCTTGCTTTAAATGATGAAAGTAAACCATTGTGCTTCTATGTGATGAATTTCTTGGTAGATGAATTATTTTTCTTACTGTGACATTGATTACAGTTGTGTTTCTTTCTCTATGCTAAGTAGTTTACCTCAGCTATGTGATGAATGTCTCGGTAGATGAATTATTTTTCTTACCCTGATATTGATCATATATGCGTCTTCTTTCCATTAAGTAGTTTTCTCAGACAATAATTGGATGCTCTTTCTGTTAAAGTATTATTACTAATCCCTTTGGCATAGGATTGATGTCTGCATGTTTGAGTAGCGGGTTATCCCAAGCTTGTCCCCTTCCCAATAGTTAAAACTCTTGTCCTATCTTCATCAAGTTGTTTTATACTGGCTTGCATCTCTTGTACCTACCCCACCTAAGAGAAAATACAAAAAAAAATGTCTTCCCTCAACTAAATCTCTTCCCTCTTATCCTACACAACACCTGTAATGGAATTCCCTTATTTGCTAAACAATCCCTCAAGCTATCCCACATTCCTCTAGTGATTCAATACAAGATGAAAAGGAATTTCTATTTCTTAGAACCAGGGAATTGCGACTATAAATTAAGTTCTTGTTTCAGTAGACACCAATAATTTCATGGTTGTAAAACTATGGCAACTTAAGCACATAGAAGAAAAGCCAAAGAATAATAAATAAGAATAAATTGCATGCCCAAAAATCATAGATTATATTTGCATGGTAATAAGATACAATTGGCCTTCATGAGAAATCCATGTATCTCCCTTTTGGGCAACTAATCTCAAGGTAGGTTAACAATTTAATAATTGTAAGCAAAGGTTAGAGTACATAGAATCAAGGACATGTAACAATAAAATACTAATAATTCCTCTTAGCCCCCTAATCCTCATTTATTTTCCTATCATGGACTCATATCCCCCTAAGCCCTATTTATTCCCCTCCCATGGACTCATAGACCCCTTTTGTTTCCTTCCTCATTTGCAGGCATTAGTGTAATTATATTATAGTTCAGTGTACATATTTACAAAGTTAACATGGTCATTCACATAGGACACAAATTTATGTGTTCTAATCATTTCATCATTACACATACATTCATAGAGGTATTAAAACAATGACCAATAAAATAATAAGCCATAACATATTTGTATAATCATAAGTATCACACATTTTTTTTTAACATCGTCTAAGTAAAAAGTTAAAAAATGTGTATTTTAACTCATAATTTCTATTTTCAACTTAAGTACCAACTTTATCTCACCAACTAGATTAATATCTCATTTCATATTATTAGTCCCCACCTTGGACTATAGCATGGTGGTCAAAATATTTTGACCGTATATTAGTTCACCAAAATTTATCCCTAAGTTTTTGTATATTAGTTCACCCACATTTATCCCTTTAACCAAAGTTTTTGAAAAATGAGTTTATTATTGCAATTCTAAAAATTCATATTTGGTATTTTTCATTGGTCTTTAGGGAGGTGATGGGACTAAATAGCCCTGATGGTGATCTTTTCTTTTCAAATAATTGTCAGAATGCAAAAATTAATTTAAAAAACAAATTTATAATTATTTATGATTGGCAAGTTTGGAGGCTCCATCATAAGGCTTTGTGCACACTGATAGTGCAACTCAATCATCATGTTAGCCGCAAACTTTGAGTGCATATCTCTGATATATCAATGTAATCGATGTAGTTCTCTGCAGTCGATGCTATGATTCTTCTCCTCGCCACCAAATGCAAGTATGCATGGTTGATTTCTGTTGGGCTCCAGGATCCCAGATTGTTAACAGAAGCACTGCAATGCATATCAGGTAAAACAATATCAGCTGTGAGTCTTCTCCTCACTGCCTCACCTTTGAGTCTACACCTCACATCACCCTTGAGTCTGTACCTCACCGCCTCACCATGTAACGAACCCATCATTACAACTACAAGCGAAGCGAAAAGTGCAATTTTTTTATTATTTTAGGTAGGATGGAAACAACGATAATAGTTGAACCATGCAACCTGATGACAAACACCAACACATAGATCAGGAAACAGACAACTACGAATCCTCGCATTAGCGCTAAGAGAAACTAGAAAAAACATGCGTAAATCAACATATAGTAACCACTACCCACCTGACACAAACATGACGATGCCTACAAGCTAAAGGACAACATCCGCCATCTGACATAACGACCTTGATGGCCTGTCACTAGAACCACTATCGCACGTGAACCCAATACATGAAGTCGTTCAACCCAAGCGCCAATAGCAACTTACAGTGATCAATAACACCTGCACAGAAAGAACGGACTCTGGCCAACTTATCATTCGTCTCTATTCAATAGGGTGAACCATGATCCCCTCAACAGGACTCATGATGTCCCCAGGTGATAGGTGTGAAGATAACCCTGGCACAACACAACCTATCTAGACCAAGAACTCGAGATAAATCCAACGTGCTATGAGCCAAAATAAGAGGGAAGAAGACGACACCTACGCCCCCAAGTAATGGGTCGACAAGACGCAGATGACATCGCTAGACTTAAATTTGCGAAACTAACCAAGGGGTTTCTCATTTTCTCACGAGGCTTTTCTTGGGTGGGTGCCTTTTATGCTACAACCTCCCTGGTGGATTTCATTAACCATCATAAAAATTGTTCAAGAACATAGTAACCGGCCGATCTAAAATTTAAACACGACAAAATTCAAGGAACGATATACCCTTCCATTTAAAAGGGTTTTTTATCAATTCACTTAATGAACACTTTTACCCTTCTGGCTCAACACTAAACAAGGAAGCCATAACCCTAGAATGCAAAACATCTAAGGAAATTATCATTTAATCATAAATTAAGACTAGACAATAATCGAAAAGGATTCCCAATGTTCACTCAAGGAATAATTTTTTCCTAACTTAAGAGTTAAATTTACACTAACAAAAAGAAGGATAGATTAGCTACTTAATAATGAATCATTAATAAAGATCAGCATGCACAGGCTGCCATTATCAATTAGTTAACGCCAAGAACACGCTCAAGGTAAATTAAGTGTCCTTTCCATATATATATATATATATATATATATATATATATATTAAATTCGACGTCCATTAATGTATATATCAAGTATATAACACTGCTCACTAGTATTGATATCCGAAATTGATAAATGCATTCATCAATAAACTCTTTGTCACCCATTATTATAAAAATCCTATTACTGGAATCGCAGAAGATATATCTAGGTCTCACAACAGTTATAAATCACTGTTAAAATTTAAATCAATATCCTAGGGAAACGCAGAGTAACAACAGTTCTTCTACTCAACGCAAGCATAAGTTCATTGTCACCACATTAAACACAAGATGTCAACACTGAGAGTTGGCTGGTAAAAGTTATGATGATGTAGAGGTAAACATTGTGGCCACAACAAGACATGATTGCGCTAAGTCTCAACATAAGCAACGCATTCCGATAGTGGGTAAATTCATTGCCTATGGTTACAGAAATTTCTGTGAGGGTGATACAAAATCCTGGTCTAGATTTCACCAATTTGTTTCTCTTAATACAATTCATTTGTTCAATTTGTTTTTACAATAAGGGGGAACATAATCGCTGTAAAAAATGGTCCCAAAAAAAACACAGATTAAAGGGAGAGTAAAATCACAGTCAGTGGAGCAGTAAAAATCTCAGCTTAACATTTTCCATCAAGAGTAATGAATTACATAAGAAAATCACAGTATCAACCACATTATCGAATCACTGGCAATGCTTCATAAATCATGAAGTTTTAACATAAGAATGGCATTGAGATTTATTAGTAAAATCGCAGTCCAACAAAGGGAAAAATCGCAGTCATTGAAGTAGTAAATCACAATCTAAATAATGTAATAACTAAGGGTAAATTCGTCGGGTACATTTGTCAATGAATTACATTTAATTGCAAAGGGGATTCTCATGGTTGAATGCTGGAAAAGAGCCAGGAAATTTGTAGTGGTTACGTATGCAGGTTGCATAGTATAAGAGGGAGTTGTTGTGAAATTTTAATTACAATCGTTGTGTGCAAGAAGCCAAGGAGAGTGGGTAGAATGTTGGGTAAAAGTTGGTGAAAACACAGAGATTAAGTAAACATGGTGATCAGATGCCAAGATCATTTAGAATGAAGGAGTGATATATCAAAATGCAGAGCCCAAGCAAACGCAGAGGATATTAAGTGGTTCACGAGGAAAAGGATAAACAGTACGTAGAGGTATTCAATCCCAACAAGGTGCAAGACAATCACTCAACCAAGAACAACCAATGCAGAGCTAAGAAGGGGGTAGACGGTTGGGCAGGACTATCCTCCACTCATCATCCATGCACAGAAAAGCAGGGCATTAGAATCTATAGGTCGCTATGCACCGAAGTGACGATTGTCGATTCGGCTCCTAGCCAACTGCTCAGGCATGGACTAATGAACTAGGGATGAGGACGAAGACCAGGAATAAAATATTCATAAAAATCAAATAAAACCAAAAGTAAATTCACAACATTCAAGGATCGAATGTCAAGGGAATCAAGTCAAGCAGTGAGCTTAAGGCTATGGGGAAATTAAGTTTTCAATTAAAATGTTAATTCCAACACCTTCTTTACACAGTTAAAAGTATAGAATTGAAAACATAAGATCAATAATAATCTACCTTGCATAATAAAAGTAAGCATATTGTATCCCAAGTCGTCCACCCTGAGTCGTTGTCCCACGCGCTCTGTGTAGCTCCCGCTTGTCAACCGATGAGGCTTCATTGGTACCTCCTAGCCAATGCTAGGGGTACTCTTTTTCCCCCTTAGCCCCCCGAGCTGCAAAGGGGTCACGTGCACTAACCAGAGAACAACTAGCTCCAATCTCGCCTCACAAGGCCGAGCTACCACTCCTCACTGAGCTAGGTATCCCAACTCCCACAAGCTAAGACAGTGAAGTCTAAATTTCTGCAGCGTAACGTTACGCATAATAGAAGATCACATCTTTCTCCTCCTCCCTCTTTTATATAGAATTTCTAAGTCACTTGTTTCCCAAATTCCCATTTAATTTATTGTTCAATAATTTAATTCAGAAAAATCATTCTGCTTTTTCTTTATGTTTCAATTTTTGTTTATGTTCCCCCCCTTTTTCCCTTAGTTTCCTAATTCTTTTAAATTTCCCTCTTTCAATTTTTATCGAAACTCAAATTAGTAAGTGTAGAAAATTATCTTTTTCCCTTTTTCTTTTTAATTAATAAATTTTAATTAGCATGTGTAACAAAACAATCATTTCCCTTTTAAAATGTTAAATCCCTCAATAATTTGATTTTAATAATTTAATCAAGTTTCTTACCTCCTTTTCGTCACATGTTTAATGATGATTATTATTATTTTTATTTTTTTTACCACAAGTATTACTTTAGACATAGATTTTAATTTTCAAGGCTGGGCAACATTTTATTAGGGAAATTGTTTTTAAATCTTTCTTATCATGTTATTCATTCTAAGGCCATCTAGGTTTATTCTCTTATTAGTTAACAACACGACATTCCCTTCAGGATGCACTAGGTGCTCCAAGGGTGTCATTGGCCTAATTTTGTTTCCTTGCACGACGTGCCCTTCAAGATGCACTACATGCTCCAAGGGTGCCACTCGCCTCTTTCCGTTTTTCTTACGCGGCGTGCCCTTCAGGACGCACTACGTGCTCCAAGGTTGCCACTCGCCTCTTTCCATTTTTCTTGCACGACGTTCCCTTTAGGACCCACTACATGCTCCAAGGGTGCCACTCATCTCTTGACTAACTTGGTAGACATCAAAACCCCCCGGAGTCAATACTCCATCAGGTGATCTTGTGGGAGACTAAGAGCCTATAAGGAATAATGCCCTGACCTTATTGTGCACCCCTTATAATCATCGTGAGTGACTGTCGCAGTCTTCCCTCACGACATGGTGGGTCTTCTCGAACTAGGTAATCGTTAACCTATAGTTCGAGCCACGGTGGGAGTGCTAGTAGGTTGTGGAAGGGTTGTTTTCCACACCTCTCCCTCAACGTCTCTAGTTATCGTGCACGACCCCTCTACTCCATATGTGAGTTTGGTTGCCAAGCTATCATCAGCCTGCATCGTCAACAAATCATGTCAGAAATAAAATCCATAATCATAACATCTAATAAGATGAACATAAGTCATATATATACAACATTCAAACCCCAATAGTCCACTCCTTGACTCGATCCAGAGTCCAAGGGTTTCATTGATGCCTCTACATCCTCGAGGTCCAAAATCCTACACACTCACGAGAACCGAGTCAATAGCACTTGTCTATATCAATACAACAAAATAACATGTCCTCTTATCCACAATGCCTCATAATCATAATCAAATTCCCCATAGTATAATAATCTAGATCACTTGCAAGCAAATGTCCTCAAGGAATAAGTTATCTCAATGCGGGCAAGAGAAGGATGTTACATACACCCCCTCTTGGTATAAACTTTGTCCCAAAGTTTCACAGTATATAAGTGCCGAAATAATGTGTATCATAGTATCATAAGTCTATCTATCCAACAAAAATGGAAACTATTGGCACATATCATATGTGTCCTCTGAGGTCACTGAGTGTGGACTATATTTGTCCCACTGGACCTTGACTTGATCTATTGTTCAACGTCGTGGTTGTCAAATGCGATGATCCAGGATGTGGATCAGCTCAGTCGAGAGTGGACCCTCATCCGACACCCGCAATGTGCTCAAGTCAAAACATGTGTAGGATCAGTAATCATAATGTCTCAAACATAAATGTGAAAGACATCATGCATACGCATTAAGAATCAAGCAAGGCTAGTCAATAGGCCACGAGCCTCTCTTTTCTACAATCTCGTAGGATCCGACGAACCTAAGATATAGTTTAGCCCCTTTTCCAAACTTGATCGAACTCTTATGCGGTTTCAGCTGCAAAAATACTCGATCACCACATCGTAACTAAGGTCGACATGATGCGCATCGACATAACTCTTTTGCTAATCCTATGCTTCCTTGATCCTTTGTCTTATAGTTTGAATTTAATCTTCCATTTCTTGGATTACTTTCGGTCCCATCAGGACCCTATCCTCAAGTAGATACCAACTCAAAGGCATCCGACACAGTCGCCCATAAATAAACTCAAAGAGCGCCATCTTAATGGTGCCTTGGTAATTGTTGTTATAAGTGAATTCTACCAGTGGAAATAATTCTTCCCAACACTTCTGTTGGTCCATCACGTACATGCGCAACATGTCTTCCAAAGTCTAGTTCATTCGTTCGGTCTACTCGTCAGTATCTGGGTGATACCAGTACTAAAGTTAAGTTGGGTTCCCAAGGCCTCTTGGAAACTAGTCCAAAATCGTCTAGTAAACATCGATCCTCAATCAGATATAATTCTCTTAGGTACGCCATGTAGCCTCACAATCTCACTAATGAAATCTCTAGCTATGTCAGGCGCTTGATACGTCATACACACTGGAATAAAATGAGCACTCTTCGTCAGAGTGTCGACTACCACAAAAATCGAGTTATGTATCCTTGCCGTCAATGCTAATCCAACAATGAAATCCATCGAAATAACCTCTTATTTTGATTCTGGATTAGCGTGTGGTTGTAGTAATCTAGCTGGATGTCTATGTCCATCCTTTACGTGCTAACATTCTAGACATCTGGCCACATATTTGACTATGTATGCCTTCATTCCTTTCCAGAAGAATAATGGTTTAAGGTCCTCCCTCATCTTCGTGACTCCCAGGTGAGCCATGTACACTACTCCATGAGACTCGTTTAGGATCAAACTCCTCAACTCATAGTTAGGTGGTACATAAATTTGATTTTTAAATATCAGTAGTCCATCGTCGTCCAACATAAATCCTTCAAATCTTGGTACCATCATTGTGTTTTTTCTAATAAAATACTTGACCTCCTTGTACCAGACATCGTCGCATTGTAAAGCTAGAATCTTTTCACGTAGATTCGTCTAAAGAGGCAACACCAAAAATATGCGTGGTCTCCGACTCAATGCATCTACCACTCAGTTCAATGTTCCCTTTATGTAAGTAATCTCAAAATCGTACTCTCTAAGAAATTCTGACAAATTTCGTTGTCGTGCGTTCAGGTCGCTTTGCGTAAATATGTTTTGTAGTCCACAGTGGTACATTTTTAGTTCAAATTTTCGTCCATTAAGGTAGTGTCTCCAAACTCTTAAGGCATAAACAATGGCTAATAGCTCTAATTTGTGCATTGAATAGTTCTCCTCATGCCTTCTCAATTTCCTCAAGATGTAAGTGATCACTTGATCGTCGTGCATCAAGACTCTGCCTAAGCCTTCCTTAGATGCATCAGTGCATACCAAGAAGTCTACGTCCATGCCAGGGACCTTTAGTATTGGTGTTGTTGTCAATAGATATTTGAGCCTCTGAAATGCTTCCGCGCATTTCTCGGTCCAAACAAACTTCTTGTTCTTCTTCTTCTGCAATTTCGTGATCGTATTTACTATCTTCAAAAATCCCTCGACGAACCGTCGATAGTATCCTGCTAAACCCATGAAGCTACGCACTTCTAGGACATTCATCGACACAGGCCATTCCATAATAGCCTCGACCTTTGTTGGATCAGTGGCAAAATCTTCGTTGGAGATGACATGCCCTAAGTACTGAATCTTCGATTGATAAAACGATTATTTGGAAAACTTCCCATACAATTTGTGCTCTCGTTGACACTGTAGTACCAAAAACAAGTGTTCGTCATGCTCCTCCATCATCCGAGAGTAAATCAGAATATCGTCAATGAATACTTGGAAGAACTTGTCCAAGTACTCGTGGAACACCCCATTCATCAAACTCATAAATACCCCTGAGGCATTTGTCAGTCCAAATGGTAAAACAATAAACTCGTAACAACCAAACCTCATCTTAAAGGCGGTCTTAGGGGCATCATCCTCCTTGATCCATAACTGGTGATACTCTAATCTCAAGTTGATCTTTGAAAACATCCTCGCACCCTTCATCTGATCAACACATCATCAATCCTTGGAAACGGATATTGATTCTTGATCGTTGCTCTATTTAATTGATGGTAGTCAATGCAGCGTCTCCAAGACCCATCCTACTTTCGTATGAAAACAACAAGTGCACCCCATAGTGACATTCTTGGACGTATAAGTCCCAGGTCCAGTAACTCCTTTAGTTGCATTCTCAACTCCTGTAACTCCAGGGTTGACATACGACAAGGCGTTCTCTCTATTGGTTCAGTCCCTGGTTTTAGGTCTATGGTAAACTCCAATTCCCTCTCCGGTAGCATCCCAGGTAACTCCTCTAGGAAGACATCTACAAACTCTCTCACCACCAGTAGGTGTTCTAGAACTTCCGCTACTCCCTTCTTGTTTAATGCAAGGATCACATAAAGCTTACATCCTTTGCACATTCTCTTCCGTAGCTACAAGGAAGAGATGAACCTCGGGGAAACTCCCTGGTTCCGTCCAACAATCACATGTCTCTGTCCCTCATAATATACCAAGCTCAACTATTTCGTATAACAATTGAGTATCGCCTCATGTGATTCCAACCAGTCCATACCGATTATGACATCATAAGATCCTAAGATCGTGATGTACAGGTCAACCCTGGTGACAAACTCTCTCGAGTTAAGGGTACAGCCTATAACCTTTCCTCCAACCTTCTATTTGGCTCCCAAAGCCATCTCTACAAAGATAAAATCATCCTTTTTGACTGCCTTCAACTTAATCCCTTTTAGCATTGCACCAGAAATGAAACTCTCAGTAGCACCGCGATCTATCAAATACTAAGGGTCTGGTCAGCGACGGTACCTGATGTCTCGAGCGCAATCGACAGGTGCTATGTTTAACGGTTATTCACCACTGCATGAATCCTATAGACCCTGCCCAAAACTCCCATGGTAGTGGGTTCGGATGATCCAGATGCTCCTACCCCTTCCTCTGGGTAGTAATGTTGGTAATGTGGCTCCCCACAATCTAACACACTTACTTCGGTCCAGTATTCCTGGTACTTGAAGTAGAAGTTGAATTCTAACAATAAGGTCAAACTCGAACTTCTTGACCTTAAGTTTTTGGGTAAATTGGTGTGGAGCATACTGAAGTAGCTCCAAAACAGGCCTTGTACTCAGGCACCATGCGGCTGCCTTGTTGCAAGGCATCGAATTTGTTGAGATGATGCTCAGCAAATTCCTCAGAAATATACCTCTCCTAGAACCGTTCCTCGAACAGTTCCCATGACATGTCATCGACGACCATGTTCAAATGTGGCAAGAGCGTCTTCTGCTAAAGAAGAGAACTCCCCTTTAGTTGAAATACGACCATGCGAACCTTCATGTTGGAGGTCGTAATCACGAAGCGTGAAGCACAATGCCTTGCTCTAGAACCATGCCTCGACAACACAGGCGTCTGTGACACTCATGGACTCTAGAACTCAACTCTCTCGAGTTCTCTATGGATGCTAACAGTACTAGCTAGGGCATGCTGTGGACCCTCAATGGTACATGTTCCTTGGCCTCATCTCAGTACCGATGGTGAATCAGGTCCCTTTGACATTACCTGGAAGGGCCTTGTCAAACCATCATCATCCCTTACAACAAGAGAATCCAGCCCAAGGACTTGTTCTTCCCCTGGGGGTTCGACTCCGAGGGTACGGGAACTTCTAGAGGGGCCACATTTCCTTCCAAAACACCACGTTGAGAACCTCTGAGGCGTCCTCTAATTGCGATCACCACATGGACACGTTAAGGTTTTTAATTAATGAAAGGGTTAATACTCATAGGTTTACTGCAATGGAAATCCTGGCGATCCATAGTCCCAGGGTTGAACCCGCTCTGATACCATATCTAACGACCCCATCATTACGACTACAAGCGAAGCGAAATGTGCAATTTTTTATTTTTATTTTAGGCAAGATGGAAACAATGACAACAATTGAACCACGCAACCTGGTGATGAACACTCGCATGCAGATCAGGCAACAGATAGCTACGACTCCTCGCACTAGCGCCAAGAGAAACTAGACAAAACATGTGTAAATCAATAGATAGTAAGGACTACCCGCCTGACAAAAACATGACAATGCCTACAAGCTAAAGGACAACATCCACCATCCGACACAACATCCTTGATGTTCTGTGACTAGAACCACTATGGCGCACGGACCTAATGCATGAAGGAGTTCAACCCAAGCGCCAATAGAAACTTACAACGATCAACAACATCCTCACGGAAAGCACAGACTCTGACCAACTTATCATTCGCCTCTATCCAATAGGGTGTGCCATGATCCCCTCAACAAGACTCATGTCGTCCCCAGGTGATAGGTGCGACGATAACCCTAGCACAGCACAACCTATCTGGACCAAGAACTCGAGATAAATCCAATGTGCTATGAGCCAAAATAAGAGGCAAGAAGATGACACCTACACCCCCAAGCAGTAGGTCGACAAGACACAGATGACATCGCTCAGACTTAAATTTGCGCAACTAACCAAGGGGTTTCTCATTTTCTCACGAGGCTTTTCTCAGGTGGGTGCCTTTTATGGCACAACCTCCCAGGTGGATTTCATTAACCATCATAAAAACTGTTCAAGCACATAGTAACCGACCAATCTAAAATTTAAACACGACAAACTTCAAGGAATGATATACCCTTCCATTGAAAAGGGGTTTTTATTAATTCACTTAATCAACACTTTTACCCTTCTGGTTCAACACTAAATAAGGAAGCCATAACCCTAGAATGCAAAACATCTAAGGAAATTATCATTTAAT
>JASDQU010435547.1:17496-29752 GCA_032191745.1 Picea mariana | reverse complement strand
TAAAAAATGAGTCCCAGCTACTAGGTCATATTAGGTACTCATGTACAATGCAACTAATGAACACTGAATAAAAACGAGGAAAGAGGGAAAACCACATGGGAACAAAACCCACCCTCAAAAGACAATGCATCAAAAGAAGAAAATGGTAGTTGCTACACAACTATGTTCTTCACTGCAAGATGATCCCACAAAGTCTAAAACTTCTACTCACTGAAATTCTTCATGAAGATGTAGAAATATTTATGGATATGATGAAGTCCTTTGGTAACCTGTCTAGCCTTGTACCTCTTGATCATGTGGACCCATCTGCACCTGAAAATATTCCTTTCTGTTGGAAGTGGAACCAGATTCCAAGTCTGATTCTTTAGGAGTGAGTCATACTCCTTCTGCATGGTTTCTTTCCATAATGGATTTCCCACAACCTCACTGTAGAGTTGCGGATCATAATATTGAACCATATAGCAATGCATGGACATTGTAGGTTCTGAAGCTGAAAGTACATGAGAAAGATCCTCATGCTGAGATCGAGTCCTCCTTGAATCCAATGGATTCCTTGCAAGGATACATGTTTCTTGAAGTGTGAATTGTGCCTTCTTGAGAATCTTCTGAAGCTTCATCGCTAACTTTTTATTTGGATTTAATACCTTCTTATTTCAATGTACATAATATGAGTGTATGGAATCATCTCCGATGTCTGAAATTGATGGAAGCACAAGAGTATCTGCATGTTTCACTGGAGGTGCATGAAAAGTACTCTCCTTATGTGTAAGTAGAAAAGAGGAGTCATCGTCAGAAAACTTAGTGAATTTATACAAACTTGACTTGTGATCCACCTCACAAATTGCAATGATGGAATTGTCATGCATGTCAAGTACAAAAAATGAATCTGATGTAAATTCAACCTTTTTACCTTTCCGAGTGATCTGATCAACTGAGACCAGTTTCATAGAAATATTTGGAACATGTAAAACATTCTCAAAAATTCCATTATGGAGTTACACTCTCCCCTCTCCTACTAATTCTATTGGAGTATCACCCCCATGAGAATAAGAGGTCTTGAGCATGGACTCAAAGAAGAGAAAACTTCCTCTTTCACTGCCATATGATGGGATGCACCATAATCTATAATCCATGAATCCAATATGGAATTAATTGCAACAATATCATGATGATTACCTTTCTTGGGAGCAAGATCTTATTCCTTCTGCTTCTTGACTCCCTCTAGAATGAATTTTCCAAGGTTGTTCTGTTGAAGTGTTTGTGCCATAAGATTGACTTCTTGCATGGGGATTCTTCATGATTCGGTTTATTGCATTAAGTGCATTGCTTTTCCTTTTTCTTCTTCTTGGAATATGAAGAGTCTTTGGAACTTGAAGAATTATTGAAGGTTTGGAATATCCCTCCTTCTTTGGCTCTGGATGTTGTGATTTCCCCTTTCCTTTCTGTTTGGATGATCATTTTCCATCATGCATGGTGAGTGCATGTGCTTTAGGATCCTTGATTAGGTCCATATGAATGAGTTTTGCTTTCTCATGTGTGAGAGAATCAACGAATTGATCCATGGTAGGCATCTTCCAATTTGTTCCCATGAGATACCTGCCTAAATGGAAAGTGGTAACATAGAGAACATATTCTGGTCCTACCTTGGCCAAGATTGTTAGAATAAGTTGGTCCACTTGTTTAGACTTATCAATACCAAAATATGCTAAGTTCAATATCAAATATTTAAACTTAGTAAAGAAATCATGTATATTATCAAAAATTTAAGGATCTAAAGCATTTATATTAAAGACTTTCCAAGGTGGTCCAGATCTCATTTGGAGTCTTGCATGCGGCAACATGAAACCATAGATCAATTGAAATCAATTCAAGAATAATTCACGTGGCTTCATCCTTTCGGTTCACCCATATCATCTTCTCAATTGTTGATGTAGGTTCTGTTTCTGTCCCCATCGTCAAGTTGCATAGTTCTTTCCTTCTGAGTTGGAATTCTGCCTTGGGCTTCCAATCAAAATAATTGTATGGTGTGAGGATTACCACCAGGTTTGACTATAGAATAGGTTTTGTATCCATCTCTCCCACTGTTTATGAGAACCACTAATAGTTTACTCTCAATATGCAAGTGAAAAATTGAGAAATCACTGCAGAAAGGGCACTTTAAGTGAAAATTCGTATCAGTTTCAGGAGATGCTATTACGACTTACTTTCTGAGTAAACGATGAAGAATTTTTCCAAATGATTTAAAACCCACTTGCAGAATGGGTCGATTTACTTCCCTCTTGAGTCATTTCCTCAAAAAGTTAATATTTTGGGAGAAATCACTGCAGAAAGGTACGACCATGGATTCGTATCAGTTTCAAGAGGTGATCTTACAGCTTAATTTCTAAGCAAACAGAGAGGAATCACGCCAAACGGTTTAAAAACACTTGAAGAATGGGTCAGTTTACTTCTTTCACGAGCCGTTTCCTCAAAAAGTTAATATTTTTGGAGAAATCACTGCCAAAATGTACGACCACATATTTTTCTCACCGAAACTATGATTTTCCTTATTCTCTGGCTTGTCTGGCTTTCTCCAAGCAGCGTAGCTCTGATACTATGTCAATGTGTCATCTAAACCTACACATGAGATCTAGCTAAAGTAAGTATAAACAAAGCTTATCAAGAAATGAAAAGAGATTCAATATGGAAGAATGAGAAAATATATTCACACTACTCCAATGAGATGATGATTGGTACATAAATGATGATCAATATGATAAAATGAATGAGTGGAATGTTAAAATATTGTGTAACTGCAGAGAATATTCTTATCCCCTTTTGTGGATAAAGATAAAATATATTTATTATTGATTAGATCAATCCCCTTTTGTGGATTGATCATGTCGGGCATTGTAATTGACCAAATCCCCTTTTGCAGATTGGTCAAACCCTAATTGTAATAGGCTAAATGAAAAGACGTCCCCAAAATATATTAAAGTGGTTATAACCACCCAGAATGAGAAGTTGGCCCTGCTAGTGAAAAGACACCTGTTCAGCACCTGCCAGATTGTATAAATAAGAGAGGCCAGTGCCTCATTTGGACACTCACACAACTCACTCATCTAGTGCACACGTATTGAAGGAAGCTGTAGTTACCAGTTGCCGGAAGAAGGAAGAGAGAGAGAGGTGCATCCTTGGGAGAGGAATTTCTGTGTTGTTTGGTTCATTGTCTTGGCATTGTATTGGCTATCTATATTAAGGAAGTTTTGCTGGGTTTTCTTCCCCGTGAGGGTTTCCCAGGATAAATGTTGTGTACTCTTGTGATTGTGTTTCTCTCAGCGATCCTATCTATGCTATTGTTATCTAGTAAATTGAAAGTAACCTAATAATAGCTTAAAATTTAACATGGAATCAGAGCTAAGCTGAAGAGAGCATCTTTCACAAGAAAAATAAAAATGTCATTGTTGCCATACATGAAAATTAGGGCTTTTTATTAAAGAAGGTTTTCAGCCTCAAATCCATCTAGAAAGGTGCGCCCTACCTCAAGGAACATTTTGGCATCTTCAGCGCACATTTTCAATGGCTAGATATCTCAGAAAGTGAAACCCTAGTTTTCACAAGGTACCAGAAGTACCAGAAAACCAGAGTACCAGTGTACCAGAAGTACTAGAAAACCAGAAGTACCAGAAATCCAGAAGCACCAGTCCATAAACCTGCAGATCAAGTTTGGAAGGGTAAAAATTGGATTTTTAGAAATCTGACTGTACCAGCATACTCACCTTAGTCCAATGCATCTTTTGGTGAGTTCAGTTTTCAGATCCAAGTAATTTGATTTTTTTATTATTTCTATAGCTTGGAGGGCTAGTGTTTCTTCTATAAGAAAGAATGGCTACCAACATGAGGGTAGAAGACATGCTGGAAGTATCTAGAAACTCCAGATCTTGGAAGCATAGGTTGTAGATGATTCTGGACAAGAATTATCTCCTAGAACATGTTACAATGGGTGTACCACAACCAGATGAAGAAGAGAAAAATACCAAGCATAAGAAGAATGAAAAGAAAGCAAAGAGAATCGTGTCAGATTTAGTAAAAGATCACTTGATCCCTCATATATCCGAACTACAGATAGCAAGGCAAATGTATGAAGCTCTCAACAGATTATATGAAAGAAAAGACATTAGCCAAAATCTTACCTTAAGAAATCAACTTTGTAATATGAAGATGGACAACTCAGAATCTGTCACATCCTATCTTATGAGAGTTTCTCAGATCAAAGATCGGCTTGCAACTATTGGAGATGTCATTAGTGAAAAATAAATTGTAACCACAACCCTAAATGGGTTTCCAACATTTTGGATTCCTTTTGTACAAGGAGTGTGTGCAAGAAGCAAGTTACCCAAGTTTGATAAGTTATGGGCAGATTGCACACACGAAGAATCTGGACTTGCAGACCAACAAAAGAGATTAATTGTCGATGAAGAGGAAGCTCTTACATCTCAAAAGAACAAAAGAAGTTCCTACAGGAAGAACAATAAAGAAGCTAACTCCGTAAGAGTTCCAGACAAGAAGAAAGATGTTTCAAAGATCAAATGCTACAACTGTCAAAATTTGGGACACTTTTCCTATGACTGTCCTCAAGGAAAAGGGAAAAGAAAGCATCAAGCACATGTGGCAGAAGAAGAGGGATATCCTCCCTCAAAGAAATCTTGAACATAAATTAAGGATTATGTACTTTAAGTTGAAGATAGTTGATCTAAAGAAAGATAGAAAATGGTGGAGTTTGTGGAGCCTCCCCACACAAAAACAAAAGATAAGTATTCATGTTTATTTTTAGTATCTTGTTTACTTTAATACTTTATCATTACAAGTTAGATTTTTGTGAGAATGTTAATTAACCTTGTTTTATTTCAGTGTCTATGTAGACTTATGAAGGAAGTATCAAAGAAGAGGATGAAGAAAGAGATAAATATTNTAGCTTAAAATTTAACATGGAATCAGAGTTAAGCTGAAGAGAGCATCTTTCACAAGAAAAAGAAAAATGTCATTGTTGCCGTACGTAATAATTAGGGATTTTTATTAAAGAAGGTTTTCAGCCTCAAATCCATCTAGAAAGGTGCGCCCTACCTCAAGGAACATTTTGGCATCTTCAACGCACATTTTTCAGTGGCTAGATATCTCGGAAAGTGAGACCCTAGTTTTCACAAGGTACCAGAAGTACCAGAAAACCAGAGTACCAATGTACCAGAAGTACCAGAAAACTAGAAGTACCAGAAATCCAGAAGCACCAGTCCATAAATTTGCATATCAAGTTTGGAAGGGTAAAATTTGGATTTTTAGAAATCTGACTATACCAGCATACTCGCCTCAGTCCAACGCATCTTTTGGTGAGTTCAGTTTTCAGATCCAAGTAATTTGATTTTTTTATTATTTCTATAGCCTGGAGGGCTAGGGTTTCTTCTATAAGAAAGAATGGCTACTAGCATGAGGGTAGAAGATAGGCTGGAAGGATCTAGAAACTCTAGATCTTGGAAGAATAGGTTGTATATGATTCTAGACGAGAATGAACTCCTAGAACATGTTACAATGGGTGTACCACAACCAGATGAAGAAGAGAAAAAGACAAAGCATAAGAAGAATGAAAACAAAGCAAAGAGAATCATGTCAGATTTAGTAAAAGATCACTTGATCCCTCATATATCCGAACTATAGATAGCAAGGCAAATGTATGAATCTCTCAACAGATTATATGAAAGAAAAGACATTAGCCAAAATCTTACCTTAAGAAATCAACTTTGTAATATGAAGATGGACAACTCAGAATCTGTCACATCCTATCTTATGAGAGTTTCTCAGATCAAAGATCAGCTTGCAACTATTGGAGATGTCATTAGTGAAAAGTAACTTGTAACCACAACCCTAAATGGGTTTCCAACATTTTGGATTCCTTTTGTACAAGGAGTGTGTGCAAGAAGCAAGCTACCCAAGTTTGATCAGTTATGGGAAGATTGCACACACGAAGAATCTGGACTTGCAGACCAACAAAAGAGATTAATTGTCGATGAAGAGGAAGCTCTTACATCTCAAAAGAACAAAAGAAGTTCCTACAGGAAGAACAATAAAGAAGCTAACTCCGTAAGAGTTCCATACAAGAAGAAAGATGTTTCAAAGATCAGATGCTACAACTGTCAAAATTTGGGACACTTTTCCTATGACTGTCCTCAAGGAAAAGGGAAAAGAAAGCATCAAGCCCATGTGGCAGAAGAAGAGGGATATCCTCCCTCAAAGAAATCTTGAACATAAATTAAGGATTATGTACTTTAAATTGAAGATAGTTGATCTGAAGAAAGATAGAAAATGGTGGAGTTTGTGGAGCCTCCCCACACAAAAACAAAAGATAAGTATTCATGTTTATTTTTAGTATCTTGTTTACTTTAATAATTTATCATTACAAGTTAGATTTTTGTGAGAATGTTAATTAACCTTGTTTTATTTCAGTGTCTATGTAGACTTATGAAGGAAGTATCAAAGAAGAGGATGAAGAAAGAGATAAATATTTATTTCATGTATGATCACTCATGAGAGTGACAAAGAAAGCATACTGTAAGTAAGTTTACAAGTCTTGGAAGAAAGAACTTATGTTGTGACTTGCAGAAGTTAGAAAACACAAGAAGGACATATGATATGGTGACAGTAAGTAAAGACCAAACAATATCCAATATTTATATAGGAGCAGGAGGCTCCTAAAGATGCAGAACAAAAATATTCAAGATGAAGAAAAAGATGGATACTCAGATATAGTGGATAAGATGCAGGTAACTACAGGTTTCTCCAGTACCGTTCTCATAGATGCAGAGTGAGCAGGTTGATCCAATATGAAGACAGAAAGAAAGAAATATTCAAACTCAAGAAGGTACCCAGGATATTACAGAAGAAAACTTCAAGGATGATGATTAGAAGCTATTAGCTTGGTGCAAGAGGAGCCATGTCTCCAAGTTCGAAATGAAGGATCGTGATTTGATGCAGTTAGAGAAGCAGATGGATGGTGCCCAAATATTTTGATCAAGATGAAAGCTATCCAATAGATGGATGGTGCCCAACAGATGGGTAGCATGGTATTATACCATGGAAATATTTTGGACCATACGAGATTTTTTAGATCCCATATCTAGACCTTCGTAGATAAGGAATGAGCAATCCCATAGGTAGACCTTCGTAGAGAAGGAGAAAGAGAAGAGACCTTCGTAGAGAAGGGGAATGAGAAATTTTCCAAGGCTGGCCTCTGTCCAAGTGTTGAGTTTTGGATACTCTAAGGACATGCTAGAATACCCTCGTAGAGAGGAATGTGGATTTTTCTCCAAGGGGCAGTGGGTAGATACTCTCCTCTGGCCAAGGATTGAGTAGCCTGGAACACAAACCTTGACCATGTGGAATGGTTAGTTAGCTCTTGAGGTTTGTGTCGTGATCCTACATGGATCATGGAAAGGGAGTCTAGTCTTGCCCAAGCTAGCATCTTAGCTTCTCTAGTTCATGTGGGATGACTAGGAGTGAAGCTATGGTAGTAGTCCTCCCCAGGGGATGGCTGAAATATATGACTACAAGAGAAGGGAGAACATAAAAGGAAAGGAAAAACTCATAGAATATCTTCTGTGTAAAGATAGGACATGTTCCATGTGAAGATAAGATATCTTCTGTGTGAAGATAAGAAAGAAGTATCTTCTGTGTGAAGACGAAAGAAAGAAAGAGTATCTTCTGTGTGAAGATAAAGATAACAAAACTTTCAATGATTTATAGATATGCCATTCAGTGGTCATGATGCCAGATGACCAAGTGGATTATATTGATGCCTCCTATTATCCAGTTGATGATGTTACCCAGTTGATGATGTTGCCCAGTTGATGATGTTATCCAGTGGATGCTGCTGCCTAGTTGATGTTGACATCTGGTGACCTGTCAAAAGATAAAGAATATCCTTCTTGTTAAGAGGGAGTGTTAAAATATTGTGTAACTGCAAAGAATATTCTTATGCCCTTTTGTGGATAAAGATAAAATATATTTATTATTGATTATATCAATCCCCTTTTGTGGATTGATCATGTTGGCCATTGTAATTGACCAAATCCCCTTTTGCAGATTGGTCAAACCCTAATTGTAATAAGCTAAATGAAAAGACGTCCCCAAAATATATTAAAGTGGTTATAACCACCCAGAATGAGAAGTCGACCCAACCAGAATATATTAAAGTGGTTATAACCACCCAGAATGAGAAGTCGGCCCTGCCAGTGAAAAGACATCTGTTCAACACCTGCCAAATTGTATAAATAAGAGAGGCCAGTGCCTCATTTGGACACTCACACAACTCACTCATCTAGTGCACAAGTATTGAAGGAAGTTGTAGTTACTAGTTGCCGGAAGAAGGAAGAGAGAGACATGCGCATCCTTGGGAGAGGAATTTATGTGTTGTTTGGTTCATTGTCTTGGCATAGTATTGGCTATCTATATTAAGGAATTTTGCTGGGTTTTCTTCCCCATGAGGGTTTCCCAGGATAACTACTGTGTACTCTTGTGATTGTGTTTCTCTCAGTGATCCTATCTATGCTATTGTTATCTAGTAAATTGAAAGTAACCTAATAATAGCTTAAACTTTAACATGGAATACAAACATATATAGGACGTAACATTCCATAATATCAGAATGCATGCATGAATAATAACATAATAGTGATGATCTAAAATATAAAGTCTAAAACAGAACTAGTCAGTTAACTCCCACTGAACTAGTGTGCCGAAAATAGAAATTTATCCAACACCAGGGGCATGATATTCCCGATCAAACAATTTCTTGATGAGCTTGGGCTTTACCAAGAGTATGTGGCAACATGTTCATATTATGGTGAAGCAGTGTGGCTTCAGAAGCTGATTACATGATTGTTTGATCTCGAGTTGGAGGCGACCTGTATCTTTTGTGACAAACATAGTTGCATAAATTTGTCAGAGAACCCAGTGTGCCATGAAAGGTCCAAGCATATCGATATCTAGTACCATTATATCCAATAAATGGTACAAAAGGGAGTAGTGAAGCTCCAGTATATTTCTACCGATGAATAGGTAGCAAATATGTTGATCAAGCCTCTATCAAGAACAAGCTTGGAGTGGTCTAGATGTTTTTCTCTAGTAGTGAGAATTGATGTGTTCCCCAATAGTGGGAATGGATGTGATCCCCAATAGTGGGAGCTACCCCAATGTAGGTTGGTGTGCTACTCCTACATAGGATGGTACATTACCCCAACGCATGTTAGTATGCTACTCTAATGGAGGCTGGTATGTTACCTCGACACAGATTGGTAAGCTACTCCAACACATGCAGGTATATTACCCCAGCGCAGGTTTGTATGCTACTCCAACATAGGCTGGTATGTTACCACAATGCAGGTTGGTATGCTAATCCAACATAGGATGGTATATTACCCCATCTTAAATTGATACCCATTGGCTTCATTAGATTGCTCCATTGGATATTTTGATTATGTATTTGAGGTATGCATTCATTGGGTTGTACCCACTACATTCTTTGTTTGGGAAATGGATGGGAAAATGTACACTTGAATTCATTTTTTTTATTTTAAGGAAGGTTAATGGAAGGACAGGGCAATGGCATGACATGGGATGGTGGCACGACAGATCATGGCATGACATGGGATGGATGGAATGCTAGGCACCTGGGAATTATAACTACACCTGGATATATGGCTAACTAGAACACAAGCTCTGAAGAACTGGTTAAGCATATTGGTGAAATAACAGCCTAGTCTCGGTTAACCAATATGGCTTACTGGAACATAATATTATTAACTGGTTAATAAGACATGCGATAAAACAACCTACACTTTGTGAACCTAGTTGATCATCCAACTTGTATCGACCTAGTCTAATAGCCAAGATAGTCCCATATTGTGATTGCTAGGTCTATATACGTTTTAGTTGCTTTCTCATCCATCCCATCCCATATGATTTGTATAGTTATATATACGTTATAGTTTCTTTATTTAGCGCAGGTTGGTATGCTAGTTCAACGCAGACTGGTATGTTACCCCAGTGCAGGTTAGTATGCTACTCCAACGCAAGATGGTATGTTACAACATCATAGGTTGGTTTGCTACTCCAACACAGACTAGTATGTTACCCCAGTGTAGGTTGGTATGTTACTCCAACAAAGGCTATTACACTACTCTAGTGAAAGTGCATAACTTCTTATGATGGCTAATGTGCAACTATGGTGGTGATACTTGTTACATTATCTGTTTGATCATATGATAACCTGTGTGGCTATGGTGATGATACCTGTAGACTGCTCTGCAAGACCATGTGAGTCTTTCCCATGCCATGTGAGATGGATGGATGTGTTTGAGACCACTACATAACTAAAATCTTATTTAATACCTCCCTAGCTAAGAGGGAGTGTTGATATTTTGGTATCTATGGGAGGTATTAACCTCCACGTGTAACCTATGACTTATAATAAAATATTCTAGAAGCAAGTGAACCATTAAACAGATGTGTGGAGACCCTAGAATAAGTCGTCCTAACAAAATAAATAATATTAGAATATTATCTTCCAGAAAGACAAGTTGTCTCCATAGGAAAAATATAAACATAAAATATAATTACCAGAAAGTCAGGTCGACCTAGACAGAAAAGTCACTGGACATATTAATATAAATAGAGGACGTTTTATCTCATTTGGATACCTAGTTAGAGGGAAAGTATTTTGGAGAGCTGCAGTTGCAGTTGCAACTGCAAGGAGGAATAAAGGCATATGGTCATCTCTTGGTCTTTGTCTCTCTCTAGTGCTATCAAGTGATATTCTTGGTGATTCTGTTGGTGGTTCTTGGTGAAAGTCTTGTTGATATTCTTGTTAAGTATGACACAAGTTTGAGAGAGTAGTGTAATTGTAGCTGCCGCAGTTGTGTACTGATGCAGGAGCATCGCCAATACATCAAGCGAGCCAGCGCGGAAGCGGAGGACAGCTGGACAAGCCAACACAAATTTTGAAAACACCTTGAAACTGTTGCACAAACATCAATGTGATAATTTAATGAGGCACACTTATGCAATGTGATGGACCTTGAGCGGATATCTCTCGTCCTTAAGTAGATAGACGACATTTAATATAGTTAATGCAGGTAGATAGGATTTTAATTCTAGACTAGACAGTTTAGGAGCTGGAGGGAAAACGGATATAGACACCCTCATTGTATCATTGTAACATAAGCCTGAGCATAGAAGAGAAGCATTAGGAGCATAAGAGAAGCAGAAAGCTGTGTAAAAACACCCATGTACAGTCATTTGAATTAATAGAAGAGTTCTGATTCAAATTCATGGTTTGTGTTGTTCTCTGTGTATTTGATGTTAATATGCTCATGAATGTTTGCTTCTTGTCATACATTTTCTTTTATATGATGTGTATGTGATTTCATGTATGAATTGAAGTCTGAGAGAGAGATGGAATGAGTTTCAATTGTTTCTCTATTTGAGCCAGAGATTCCTGCAAGGAGTGTAGTCGAATTGTCTGCAAGGAGTGTGTTGACAGAGGGTTCAGATAGAGATAACTTTTGTTCTCATTCGTCCTAGAAGTGCAGTTGGGCACATGAATCGTGCAAGGATTGTGCAGGCCAAGTGAATCTTCAGGGTTGCGAACCTGAGTGAATTGTTAAGAGACTGTTGCTGCAGGTGTGCACAGAGTCGAAGAACTTCAACACTTAGATGAGTTGAAGGGTTGCTGCAAGGAGTGCATGCAAGGGAGTTCCCTGAAGGACTTGAAAGTCATGGGAAAATATTAGGAAGAATAGGTCCTTGAATTCGTCGAAGTATCGCACATAGAAGTTGTGGTTGAAGTATTCGAGCAGGCGCTGTAAGTTTGCGCGCAGGTGAACAAGTCTTCGTGGAGGAAGTACTTGATTCAGTTCGCAGAATTCGTCAGGAAGGAATGGACGGTCGGAATTCCCCGAGGAGAATTTGCGAATCTTCGTAAGCCGTTAGATCTTGGAAAGGTGTAGGGAATATACGGTGATGTATTCCCAAAGGTTCCAAGCTCAGGAGGGGCGGAGCCATTGATCAGGACCACGAGGGTCATCGAATTCACACACATATCGTGGATCAGGGTTTTGTGAGTCGAAGCTCCAAATTGTTGCAACGGGAATTGCGATATCACGATCCATGATATCTCGACAGATTAGAACCATCCATTTATTGTGACGCGTGTCAGAAGATTCAAAGGAGT
>JASDQU010435546.1:145054-158866 GCA_032191745.1 Picea mariana | reverse complement strand
TTGAGGCACTTATTAACAAGGTTATGGCACATGTTTGAGGTACATGCATTGGATGTTTTGGCACATGCTTAACGCATGTCTTGGTGATGTTGGTACATGTTGAGACACATATCTTGATGATGGTATTATACATGGTGTGGCACTTCTTAGTGATGTTGATACTTGATTGAGGCACATCATTGATGATATCCTATGGTATATAGTGTATGACATGATTGAGACATATCATGAGTGATATGGTATATGGATGAGGCACATCTCATAGTACATGGTTTATAGTATATCTTGGTACATGCATGATATGGTACAGGTTGTGGTACATGGTATGGTACAAAATTTCATAGATGGTTGAGGTACATGGTATGGTACAGGTTTTTGTACATGGTTGATATGCATGTTATGGTACAAGTTGTGGTACGTGGTATGATACAGGTTCTGGCACATGATTGATATACATGGTATGGTACCGGTTCTGGTACATGGTTGATGTACATGGTAGGGTGATGGTTTTGGTATCCATATGAGTGGATCTGGTTATAGTTGGTTGACGATGGTATATCAGTGGCAATGACATTGTCAGTAACATATTAGATGATTTATTGATCACCGGTTTTAGGTTGACGTGATAGTGACAGTTACAGGTTGATGTGATAGTGACAATGACAGGTTGGTTGATGCATCAGTGATAATGGCAGTTAGAGGTTGATCAGTGGTAGTGGAAGTTTGAGTCTACACTTACATTTAAGTGTAGCATTACAGGGTAAGAAAAGGGGGTTGTAGCCTCCTTCTGGTTGGTGTCAGATAACTCAAAGACTTGGAGCTTCCTTCAGGTTGGAGCCTGTAAATCAGAGGGTCAAAGCCTCCTAGTTGGAGCCAGAGAACACAGGAAGTTGGAGCTTCCTTTAGGTTGGAGCTTGTAAACTAGGGGTTGAAGCCTCCTTCCAGTTGTAGCTGGAGAATTCGAGTTGTAGCTTCCTTTAGGTTGGAGCCTATAAATAGGGGGTTGGAGCCTCCTTCTAGTTGGTGCTAGAGAATTGGGAAGTTGGTGCTTCCTATGAATGTAATATTGATATATATAAGAAAGCATTATGTGGTTTTCTCCCATTTGGGTTTCCATGTAAATTCTGGTGTATTGTGTATCTGATGTGATATTGTTGAATGGTACTACTTATGGTTATATTCTCATGATATATTGAATGCAATCATAAATGATATATTGCTGATAGATTTGAAGTTTATATATTGTGATTGAAAGTGGTAAATTGTGCTCATACTGATTCACCCCCCCACCCCTTCCTCTTAGTATTCCAACAACCAACCAACATGTAGGGGTATGCAGATCGATCATTAGAGTGACATGGCCACGAAGAGTTGTTTCCATGATGAGAAGCAACTAATCCTAGAAAATAAATGTAGCCACACTTCTCTAGAGGAGTTGTTATGTGATGACAACTTATAAGGATCACACTAGACATAGACCAACATTCAACTTGGCTTCATGATCGTCAAGACATACTATCTCTAAGACAGAGAGGGAGATGGGAATGGGTGTTGATTTTAGAGTTCAGATCTCGATATTGTAGAGCTGAGAGTCAGTGAGCAAAATTATGCAATGAAGGAACAAGTGAGCCAGAACCATAGCTAGATCCATATCCAGGGAGCAATCCAATAACGTCAAAGATAAAACAACTTCCTATTCTACCATGATTAATTCAAAACTAGATCTATCTATCAAAGACAAGTTCATGTAGGCATATACAACCTTGAAAGAAATAGGCCAAGCACATGTATTAATGAGAACTCAGTAGCAATACTTACAGACCTTTGATGAAGTTGCAGCAGCCTCTTCCAGCTCTCCTTGTCCTGCCCCTTTCTCAAATAATCCACAATCAAAAGGACTATGCTTCACTGATAATTATCCCTTATGAGATCATAAGTTTGATGCCTTCAATATCCTCAATACCACTTCTCATGAGATCATAAGTTAGGTATCTCTCAATCTCTCATATATTTCACCATGAGAAGGCCTCCTTATATAAGCTTGGAGAGACCCAACCACCTTAGAGATTCTTGGGATAGGTTGAGGATCCTTCTCCATCAATTTTGGATCTTCCCTAAGATCCAGCCTCGACCTCAAATTCGAATCCAACCAACTCCAGAGATGAGGGGGATTTTTCCCTGATTTTCCTCAACAACCCAAGATTTCCTCAAACAGCCCAACGCTCCCCCATAATGGGGTATAGAGTATTTTAACGCTCCCTCAAAGGAGGGCAAGGAGTGCTGGAACTCCCTGACAGTGGGTAGGGGAGAGCTGCCCAAAATTTCCTTAAAAAATCCCAGTGCTCCCCTAGAAGGGTGCACAGATTGCTAGAACGGTCCCCTAAAGAAGGTCAAGGAGCGTCGACACTCCCTGACATTGGGTAGGGGAGCGTTGGCCTTCAAAATTAATTTTTAAGTGGTTTTTTTCATGGAAAAAGCTTTGTACTCTTCATCAAATGATTTATTCTTCTTTAACGAATCTCTGAGGGTGTCTTCAAGTGTTCCTTGTGATGTCGTTCGAGACACGACATGGGCAAGATGACTATATGATGTATGCGACACCTGTGGCCAAAATGCGACACTTGTAATGACGACAATAGGTCATCATTGAAATGAGTAATTTTGATGTGTAATAGTTGGTTGTCGAATCCATCCTCCAAATGTTTTTACACATCGACGAGTTATCAAATTCGCCTCTAAACTTTATCCTCTATAGATGGTTGTTAAATTCAACTTCTTTCTTTGTCTGATCAACTCATTTGTTGGTCGAATTCTTACTCGATCAAATTTTACTTACCCAACTGACATAATTCCCTTTGTTGGTCGATTTCAATTACTGGGTCGACTCACAATCCCATCAAAGTTGACTTTCATTCACTTGGTCGATTTGACTTCTGTTTGGTTGGATTCACTCAGGTTGGTCAACTTTCTTTTGTTTAGATGAGCCACCGCATTACTTGGGTGTTTCTAAACAATATTGGGTGAATTCCTCCTTTCTTGGGCATGTTTGGATGATGTTGGTCGAATTTAGAAGTTCAAGGGAGAATTTAGATGTTGTTGGATGTGTGTAGATGTTGTTTGGGTGTTTTTTAAATGTCGTGGGTTTTCAATTCGCCCTCAGATCATTTCTCTCCACTGATAGTCGACCCAACCCATCTATTGAGTATTTTTCTTCATTGTTGGTTAGCTCATTCCATCGGACCATTTTTTTCCCTTCCTCTATTCGGTCAAATTCACTTACTAGCCAACTAAAATTTCATTCTGGTCGATTGGGATAGCTTTTGGTTTATTCATCTTCCTCGACGAACATGTTCTTGGTAATTGATTGAGGACCAGATTACAAGCCATTGGACAATAGGTTATTCAAAGGAAAAACATGAGATCGACTAGCTCATTAAAAACAAAGAATTTACGGAAGCATGGACAACTGCTTTCTTGTGTGCAGACAAGCTTGAGAACAGAGGAGTCACAAACTAGTTGTAGTGTGCAAGTTACAAGCAAGAAATGGATTTGTAGCAAACAAAGAAGAGATATTATAGAGAGCACAGAGGAACGGAGGCCTAGCTTCTTTTGTGCAGATGAAGCTCTATATACAAGACTGAGACAAAGATCATATTTTAAATCTCTGCATAGTATCTGTGTTGGTGAAGCAAGTGGGCTATAGGTCCCTCGTTTACGAATTACATGCGAAAGGATACCATCATCCACATAGATCTCCAGCCACTGCAGTGTTTGCAGGCCCATAGTAAGCTACAACAAACCAAGAATTACAAGTGGATGGGATTTTTACAACGATTTAATTTGGTCATAAAGTGTAAGAAGGGTAACACAAATAAGTTGGCAGACATGTTTTCATGACCACCCACATCCAAGATTATAGCTTTAGGAACTCTGATGCACATGCAACCTTTTACCCATGATGCATATAAAGAGGAATACACATAAGATAGGGACTTCAAAGATGTGTTTCAACATCTACAAGACCAAATTCACATAGAAGAAGGTGACGGGAAAGATGATTATCATTTCCACAATGGTTTACTCTACAAGCTCGACAAGATTTGTGTTCCCAAAGGTGAACGATTGCAACTTATTAGAGAGGCTCACACCTCAAAGGTTGCAAGACATTTCGGTGTTGGGAAGACAGTTTCCAACTTACATAGTTACGTGTACTGACCCAAAATGCAAGAAGATGTAGCATGGTTGATCCAAGAGGATCTAGGAATGATCGCAGAGGTCCAGGAGGATTTGAAACATCCATAGAGGTCCAGAAAGATTCATAAATTCTCAAAATTTAAATATCCCAAATGCTCTAAAAAAAATGCCATCAATGTGTAGAACTCGACGATAGCTTTCCAACATAGCAAAAATCGCGTCAAACGAAGTTCGTGTGCAAACGATATGGCTAGTCAAAGTTTAAGTCAACCATGTCAAATGTCAAAGTCAAAGGGATCAAGGTGACACATGTCACCACTGCAAGGGTGACACATGGCACAATTGTACAATTATACAGTGATGATGTGGCCACACCCCAAGGGGCCACGTGGCATGGCAGTGTGTTGACTAGGAAATTGATGTGGCAATCATACGTGGTAGATGGAATAATTGTTTGTCGACACATGGCAACGATAGAAAAAAGAGAGACTACCACGTGGCAACCTCCCATTGGCAATTAATGGTCAAGGTTTATTAAAATCATGGGAGTCAACAAGGGGTCGAACCCGTGACCTCCATAAACCTTACCTAAGCCTTCGTTACCAATGCGCCATATAAATGTTACTTAACCATTTTGGGTGCCAAATTTATTTGAATTGATGTATTGTAATGGGTGGCGGAAAAAAGGGTCGAGGGCCTAATATTGATGTATCATATAACCGTAATCGTAATCTCCGCGGAGTGTTTAAACTATATATATATATATTACAACCACCATATGTTATAACAAAAAACGAGGTTCACGGAGGATCAAACCCGCGACCTCATCCATGCTAACCAAATGCCTTAATTGTCGCGTCAAAGGAACCTCATGTTAAGGTAATTCCCACGACATTGTATTTAATGTCGACCACAGAATCCGGAAGGGAGTTGAGGGATCGTAACCTATTTAATGGACACTTAAAGCAAGGATGGGACACACACTCATTGATATGCAGAGTACGGTCTCGAAGTTTGTGTCAAGGGCAATAGGCCTTTAAGGTTACATCGTAAAGCATGCCGAAAGGTCCCTGGACAGAATTTGAAGAACTTTATATTCATTTTTCACGATTTTTTGCAAGGAATCCATTAGTGCACTCCATTTTTTGGTTTGAGCAATGTAGAAAAATGTCATTGTAAAACACAAGCATTTGAGCATTAATAAAGAGGTCTCTATTGGAAGTGGACCCAAAGACGTAACCCAAATTGGGTGAACTCCGTTATCAAACTTGTGTATGTGATATTATCATTGTTGCTCATTTTGTGCTCAGTTATTTGTAAGTCTTTAATCATTAAAGTGTATTTGGTTAGATAGGTATTTAACATGTAAATTGCAAAGGGTCAAGCAATCATTATTATTTCAAAGATCAAGTAGATGTTTATATGTATTTAAAAACTAATCAACATGTAAGTATTTTTTGGATCAAGTTGGTATCATTGTAGGTTTGACAAGTGTTTGCAAGTGAATGCTTACAAGAGCCAAACTCAAACTTGGTAAAGGAGAGCTTGCAAGTTATAAGTCTGAGATTGAAAGAAGAGTTTGTAAGCATAAGATGGCTTCCGAAGGAAAGGAAGGAGAAGATCCTCCCATGAGTCCATAAGAAACAATGGATACACTTCACTTGATGAGACAGATAATAGATGATTTGCAACGAAGAATTCAAAATCCTGTAGGTGGAGAATATCCAGTAAAAGGAGAAGGAGGAGGTGAAGGTGGTGGACCTTCAGATCCCCCTTCACCATCCTCATCATCGTCTTGTTCTGAGGCAAGTGAACATTCTTCTCGTCAAAATAAGTCCACTAAGAAGTCTGATCGTAATCTGTGTTTATTAAAATTGGATGTCAAGTTTGAATTGTCAACCTATGATGGAGAATTGAATGCCGAGAAATTGAACAATTGGATCAAGCAAATAGAGGTATATTATAGAGTTCAAAAGATAGTGGATGAAGCTGCAAGGATACAGTGAGTTGCTCTTCGACTAAGTGTCACAACCTTAATATGGTGAGAGAGTAAGATGCAAGTTGATCGTGTTCAATAGGGTAAAGTAATATCTTCTTGGGATAAGTTTACTAAGGCCATAAGAAAACAATTCTATCCATTGCCTTATATGCAAACGACAATAATAGAATGGCAGCATATAAGGCAGGGTAAAGGCCAAAATATTCAAGCATATACACATGAATTCAAAAAGAAGGCATTATCCTTAGGGATTTTGTTGTATACCCATGAAACTCTTCTAAAGTATATTGGTGGCATGCACTTATATCTTCGTCACACTATTTTAATGTTTAACCCTACTAACATTGATAAAGTGTCAGTACAAGCTACACATCTAGAGGCTAGTAAGGGTAAGCATGCGATCGAAGATAAGAAGCCATACAAGTTTGAAAAGGAACTGAAAGGTAAATGGAAGTGTAAAAAATCAACTACAGTGAAGCAAGCTAAGGGAAGACCTACATGTTCCCACTGTAAGAACAAGGGAAATGAGGAATCACAATGTTGAAAACTGCATGCAGAATTATGGCCAAAGAAGTTTAAGGATAAAGGGAAGCAGAAGATTGTTGCATCAACTCATTAGGATCTAGGGTCAGATTCTAAGGATGAATCTAAGATCATGGCAATAGGAAGCAAAGATATATCAACTATCAATTCTAATTCTTCAATTCAATCTACTAAATTGGAAAGTGATACTAATCAAAAGAGAAGAAGCGAGCTTTTTCATGTTAGAGTTATAGTCAAGCATACAAAAGTAGATACTTTATTTGACAATGGATCTCAAGTTAACTTAATATCTAAAGCAATTGTTAAGAAGTTGTGTTTAAAGACGACACCTCATAAAAATCAATATCCAATAGGATGGGTGTGTGAAGATGCTAAGTTGCAGTTGACGAAATAGTGTAAGATCAGATTTGCAATTACAGCTAAGTTCTTTGACGAGGTTGAGTTAGATGTTGTGCCCCTTTAAATTTGTGGCAGTGTATTCGCTAGTCCATATCTATTTGAAAGGAAGGCCATATTATATCATAAAGAGAACAAATATCATTGTTTCAAGGACAGAGTTGAATTTATCGTTAGGGCTCATCGTATCAAGACTAATGTTTCTTTGGTGAGCACAAGGAAAATGAAGAGACTCGTGAGCGCAAGTAAATATTTTGTTCTAATGGTAGTGAAACAAAAAGAATAAGATATAATTGATGCTTTATCAGGTTGTGATCCAAATCATAAACAAGAGTTGGTCAAAATCATATCTATCTATGATGAGTTATTTCAGGAACCTACAGGGTTGCCTCCTAAGAGGGAGGTTGAACATGAAATATATAGATGCTCCTCTTCCTATTATTGGAACGTATAGGTCATTAGTGGTTGAGAATGCAAAAATATAGAAGCAAGTTCAAGAGTTGCTCGATAAAGGAATAATCATGCCAAGCTCCTTTCCGTGTGGTTCTCCTATTGTATTAGTTCCAAAGAAAGATGGCACATGGAGGATGTGTATTAGCTTTCGAGCCCTAGACAAGATTACAGTAAAGAACCATTATCCTCTTCCCAAAATTGATGACTTATTGGATCAATTAAAGAATGTTGTTTATTTCAATAAGCTGGACTTGGGAAGTGGTTACCATCAGATCAAAATCGCATAAGGTGACATATGGAAAACTGCTTTAAAGACAAAGCAAGGATTGTTTGAATAGTTAGTTATGCCATTTGGGTTATGCAATGCACCAACAACATTTTTGAGGGTAATGAATGATGTGTTCAGACCTTACACAGATGATTTTGTTATCATCTATTAAGATGATAGATTGATCTTTAGTCGAAGATGGGAAGATCATATGATGCATGTCAAGAAAGTCTTTGAACTCTTGAAGAAGGAGAAGCTATATATCAAAATGTTTAAATGTGAATGTGGCAAAACTTCTCTGGTATATTTGGGTTACATTGTAGGGAATGGTCAACTAAAAATAGATCCTGCAAAAGTAGAAGTCATTGTGAAATGGCCCAAGCCAACTACTACCACATAAGTTCAGAGCTTCTTAGGAGTAGTACAATACTGGAGAAAATCCATTTCTAATTTCTCATACATAGCAGCTCATCTACATGCAATAACAAGTGTTAAACAAGTCTTTCAATGGGGATGCAAGCAACATAAATCCTTCGAGACATTCAAGGAAAAGATAAGCACCACACCAATTTTGGCTCTGCCAGATTTACAACTTCCATTTGAGATTCAAACTGATGCAAGCAGATATGCCATGGGAACAGTCTTGATGCAACGATGTAAACCTATATGTTATCATTCAGAGACTTTCACTCAAGCTGTGATTAACTATCCAACATATGATAAGAAATTGTATGTGTTGGTACAAAGTGTAAATAAATGTAAGCATTACTTAATGGAAAAGGAGACAATAATTCATACAAATCATCAACCATTACAGTGTTTGGAATCAAAGACCAAGCTACAACAGTCATGACACTTCCAGTGGATGGGTTTCTTACAACGACTTCATTTCGTAATCAAGTATAAGAAAGGTATTCATAACAAGGTTGCAAATATGTTGTCAAGACTAGTGATTAATGCATCCATAATACTCAGGTATAATCCTTTAGCTCATGAAAGTTATGCAGAACAGTATGCCAAGGATGATGATTTTAGATATGTATATGATGTATTAACTCGTGGCAATCAATAGTCAAATTATTGTATACATGACAATTTGTTATATCATCTTGGAAAACTTTGTATACCCAGAGATGAAAGAGTAAATATAATAAGAGAAGTTCGTACATCTCTCATTTCTAGTCATTTTGGGGTCGGTAAGACAGTTGTACTGTTACAGAGATATTGTTATTGGCCTCAGATGAATGAAACAGTTTCCAAGTATATCAAAGGGTGTGTTATGCGTCCCATAAGCAATCCTAGCAACATAAAGTTGGGGTTATATACACTACTTCTAGTACCTTCTCAGCCATGGAAAGCATATCCATGGATTTTGTAGGGGGTTTGTTGATGTCCAAGACAGGTCATCATTATCTATATGTCGTCGTGGATAGATTCAACAAGATGTGTATTTTGATGCTATGCAAGAAACAAGTCACAACTGAACAAACAACACATATGTTCTTTACTAATGTATGGGTTCATTTTGGACTTCCTACATCTATTATATCATATCGAGACTCTCATTTTTTGGAAAGTTTTGGTCTCATTTATGGGAGCTCATGGACACTAAGTTAAATAAGAGCACAACTTTTCATCCGCAGACAGATGGACAAACAAAGGTTGTAAACATAACAATGGTATATCTACTTCGAGGGTACTACAACAAGCATCCTAAGTTGTGGGCTGAACAATTACCTTATGTAAAACATGCCTATAATCATGCCATGCATTCATCTACTCAAAAAACTCCTTTTGAATTATGTTTGGGGGACTTGCCTAAATCACCTATGGAATTTTCTTTTGGAGAAGCAGGTAAAGAAGATGGACATGATGATACAAATAAAGCTAAAAGGTTCATTCAAAAGATCCAGTAGGTACATCAAGTAGTACAAGAACCATCATTCATACAAATCATCAACCATTACAGTATTCACAATCACAGACCAAGCTACAGCAATCATGACACTTCTGGTGGATGGGTTTCTTACAGCGATTTCATTTCGTAATCAAGTATAAGAAAGGTATTCATAACAAGGTTGCAAATATGTTGTTAATACCAGTGATTAATGCATACACAATACTCAAGTATAATCCTTTAGCTCATGAAAGTTATGCAGAACAGTATGCCAAGGATGATGATTTTAGATATGTATATGATGCATTAACTCATGGCAATCAGTAGTCAAATTATTATATACATGACAATTTGTTATATCATCTTGGAAAACTTTGTATACCCAGAGATGAAAGAGTAAATATAATAAGAGAAGCTCGTACATCTCTCATTTCTAGTCATTTTGGGGTTGGTAAGACAGTGGTACAGTTACAGAGATATTGTTATTAGCCTCAGATTAATGAAACAGTTTCCAAGTATATGAAAGGGTGTGTTATGTGTCCCATAAGCAATCCTAGCAACATAAAGTTGGGGTTATATACACCACTTCTAGTACCTTCTCAGCCATGGGAAAGCATATCCATGGATTTTGTAGGGGGTTTGTCGATGTCCAGGACAGGTCATGATTATCTATATGTCGTCGTGGATAGATTCAACAAGATGTGTATTTTTATGCTATGCAAGAAACAGGTCACAACTGAACAAACAACACATATGTTCTTTACTAATGTATGGGTTCATTTTGGACTTCCTACATCTATTATATCATATCAAGACTCTCATTTTTTGGGAAAGTTTTGGTCTCATTTATGGGAGCTCATGGACACTAAGTTAAATAAGAGCACAACTTTTCATCTGCAGACAGATGGACAAACAAAGGTTGCAAACAAAACAATGGTATATCTACTTCGAGGGTACTACAACAAGCATCCTAAGTTGTGGGATGAACAATTACCTTATGTAAAACATGCCTATAATCATGCCATGCATTCATCTACTCAGAAAACTCCGTTTGAATTATGTTTGGGGGACTTGTCTAGATCACCTATGGAATTTGCTTTTGGAGAAGCAAGTAAAGAAGATGGACATGATGATACAAATAAAGCTAAAAGGTTCATTCAAAAGATTCAGTAGGTACATCAAGTAGTACAAGAACCATCATTCATACAGATCATCAACCATTACAATATTTGTAATCACAGACCAAGCTACAACAATCATGACACTTCTTGTGGATGGGTTTCTTACAGCGGAATCATTTCGTAATCAAGTATAAGAAAGGTATTCATAACAAGGTTCCAAATATGTTGTTAATACCAGTGATTAATGCATACACAATACTCAGGTATAATCCTTTATCTCATGAAAGTTATGCAGAACAATATGCCAAGGATGATAATTTTAGATATGTATATGATGTATTAACTCATGGAAATTAGTAGTCAAATTATTATATACATGGCAATTTGTTATGTCATCTTGGAAAACTTTGTATACCCAGAGATGAAAGAGTAAATATAATAAGAGAAGCTCGTACATCTCTCATTTCTGGTCGTTTTGGGGTTGGTAAGACAGTTGTACAGTTACAGAGATATTGTTATTGACCTCAGATGAATGAAACAATTTCCAAGTATATGAAAGGGTGTGCTATGTGTCCCAAAAGCAAGCCTAGAAACATAAAGTTGGGGTTATATACACCACATCTAGTACCTTCTCAACCATGGGAAAGCATATCCATGGATTTTGTAGGGGGGTTGTCGATGTCTAGGACAGGTCATGGTTATCTATATGTCGTCGTGGATAGATTCAACAAGATGTGTATTTTGATGCTATCCAAGAAACAAGCCATGGTTGAACAGATAACACATATGTTCTTTGCTAATGGATGGGTTCATTTTGGACTTCCTACATCTATTATATCATATTGAGACTCTCATTTTTTGGGAAAGTTTTGGTCTCATTTATGGGAGCTCATGGACACTAAGTTAAATAAGAGCACAACTTTTCATCCGCAAACAGATGGACATACAAAGGTTGTAAACAGAACAATGGTATATCTACTTTGAGGGTACTACAMCAAGCATCCTAAGTTATGGGATGAACAATTACCTTATGTAGAACATGCCTATAATCATGCCATGCATTCGTCTACTTAGAAAACTCCTTTTGAAGTATGTTTGGGGGACTTGCCTAAATCACCTATGGAATTTTCTTTTGGAGAAGCAGGTAAAGAMGATGGACATGATGATACAAATAAATATAAAAGGTTCATTCAAAAGWTCCAGTAGGTACATCAAGTAGTACAAGAACAGTTGGAGAAGAGTCAAGCCAAGTACAAGGCGAGGCCAAACATCGGGTTGATCATCAATTTGAGGTCAATGATAAAGTATGGTTACATATCAACAAGGATATAATGAAATGGGAAGGTAAAAAGCTAAGGCTAATCCGATATGGTCCATTCAAGATCTTGGAGAAGATTGGTACTAACGCCTTTCGTTTAAATCTACCAGCCTACATGCAAATGTATTCAGTGGTAAATGTTGAGAATTTGAAGCTTTATGAGCCTCATGTGATTATAGATGAAGATGAAAGTATGTAGGTTCCAACAGTTGATGATTTTGCTCCAAAATATTTGGACAAGCTACAGGAAGATGTTATTCTCGACAAAAGAATAAGGACTTCATAGCGAGGTGATGTGAAATATCTTCGAGTTGGTCTTCAAGGGGTAACATGTATATATATATAACAACCACCATATGTTATAACCAAAAATGAGGTTCGCGGAGGATCGAACACGCGACCTAGTCCATGCTAACCAAATGCCTTAATCGTCAGGGCCAAAGGTGCCCCATGTTAAGGCAATGCCCATCAAATTATATTTAATGTCGACCACTGAATCTAGAGGGGAGTTAAGGTCTCGCGACCTATTTAATGGGTGCGTAGATCGAGGATGGGACACACACTCATTAATACACAAAGTATAGTCTCAAAGTTCATGCCAAGGGAAATAGGGCCTCAAGGTTACATCGTAAAGCATGCCTAGAGTTTCCTTGATGAAATTTTGAGAACTTTATAGTCATTTTTCATTATTTTTGCAAGGAATCCATGGTGCACTCCATTTTAGGGTTTGAGCAACACAGAAAAAGGTCATTGTAAAACACAAACATTTGAGCATTAATAAAGAGGTCTCTATTGGAAGCGGACCCAAAGACGTAGCCCAAATTGGGTGAACTCTGTTATCAAACTCGTGTATGTGATATTATCATTGTTATTCATTTTGTGCTCAGTTATTTGTAAGTCTTTTATCATTAAAGTGTATTTGGTTAGATAAGTATTTCACATGTAAATTGCAAACAACCAAGCGATCATTATTATTTCGAATATCAAGTAGTTGTTTATATGTATTTAAAACTAATCACCATCTAAGGATTTTTCGGATGAATGGTATTGTTAGTGCTAGATAAGTTATTGACTCCAAAAAGAACAATGCCTAGCACATCTTGAAAAGAGATCCGATGTTTGGTTGGGATAGTGGGCCAGGTAGACTGGATTGAGAAAGTAGAAAGGAAAAACATTGGACTAAAACATAAATAGATCTGTGATTAGGGCCATTGGGCATGGAGTCTCCTACAACACTTCATGGATCAAAGGTAAGTGAACTCAATATCCAGACACCGTAGATTTCAAGGAAGAAAGAATGAAGAATTAAGAAACACATATGTGAATATATTAATCTTCATAGGTTGCTCAAATCAATGCATTCACAAGGAAGAAGATCCAATAATCATAAATGCTTTCTAATCATGAATACAAATACATAAATGAAGCTTGTACAATATGGGCAATTACAACAAATGCTTCACTGCTAAGGAATCCATAGAATACAAGCTATCAATGAATTCTTCATCAAACACCATTTCATTTAGGTAAGAAGAAAAAGAGTGTGAAAGGATAAAGAGACATAAATGTGATATTGAACCCATGGAGATATTTTATAATCAAATGTTATAGGAAGAACTGCCC
>JASDQU010435546.1:88153-98542 GCA_032191745.1 Picea mariana | reverse complement strand
GTGATCTTCTTTCTTGTCTGGTTCTCCACAAGATCTTTGAACTCTTGGAACCTCTTGAAGACCTCACTCTTGGTCTTCGAGAAAAAGATCCAGGTCTTCCTAGAGTCGTCATTTATGAAAGTAGCATAATACTCCCAACCACCCAAGGAAACTCTTGACATGGGTCCATACACATCTGTGTGTATCAACCCTAGTACCCAATTGATCTACTGTCACTACTGGGAAAGACAATCTTGGTGTACTTCCCAAGAGCACACCCTCTGCACACCTCCTAATGCTCAATGCTGAACTGTGGCATACCCGTCACAATCTCTCTCAGCGATCTCAGAGCTCCATGATGCAGATGATCCATCCTACAATGCCGCTACTCCCACAATTGACTGCTGCTGCTGCTACTCGTCAAGGCATACAAACGCTGGAAAAACAATCTATACAGGTTCCCCTCTCTCATCCCAATCACTCTACCAGAAGTGACACTCGACCCCTTAGGGTGAATGAGGCCCTCTGTCCCTCTTAAGGACACCTCAAGCCTCCTATCTTGGATGGAGGAAACTAAAATGAGATTCTTCTTCAACCCGAGGACATACAATACATCCCTAAACACCAACGATGACATACACTCCCTCTGAAATGATACATACTGTGCACTTTGGCTATCGTTTATGCCTTTTTTAAAAAGGGCATAATTTCCACATTCAAAGTTCATTTTCAGTGCCATTTTTTTTGAAATAGCCTATTTTTTTGAAAGCTTTCTATCCAGACAATCAGTTTCAACTTTTGAATTCATATTATTTGCATATTTTAATACGACTTCTCTAAGTGATCTTTTGCTTATCAGTGCCAACTACTTCTCATTGAAATCCCATATGGAAGATGTACTAAGAAGTAAAGGATTGCACTAGATTACATTGGGAAAAGAACAAGCCTCGACTGATGTCGAAAAGAAAGCCAAATTGGATAATAAAAATGATGAAGCACGTGGACTCATCAAAATGTCCATCTCTTCTAATTTATGGTTTCACCTTCAAGGAATTGATGACCCAAATGAAGTCTGGGCTAAGCTAGAAGATGTGTTTGGTAAACACAATGTGATTTGAGCCTACTAGATTGAAAATCAATTATTGACTTTCAGTCCAAATGATTTCCCTTGCATTGAAGATTATTTATCTATGTTCAAAACACTTAGACTTTTACTTCAAGACTGTAAAATGGATCTAAAGCATGACCAATGCATATATGTTATTCTTCCTAAGCTTGGTAGTGCATATTCTGTCTTTGTATCTACTTTTTATGCCACCAAAGAAGCTCTAGGGGTGCTTACCAAGCCCCCACTCTTGAATCTTTTTGTGATTCTTTGATTAGAAAGCAAGATAAGTTCTTGCAACTTGGAGTGATCAACACTGCAGGTACATCTAACAAAGCCTTAGTGGAATAGCAGAAAGACAAAACCAAGCATCCAAAGAAGCAACATCTTGCAACAACAAGCAAAACAAGGCTCCCAAACCTTCTCAACCAATTTCTACTCCGAATGGTGTCAAAGGACAAAAAACAAAAAGTAAGAAGAGTAATAGGTGTTGCAAGTTTTGTGGGCGAGATGATCATTTGGAGTCTAAATGTTTTAAAAAGATGGAAGCCTTAGAAGCAACGATGAAGAAGCACAACATCAATCTTGATTCTTCTTCTTCTACCTCTTCTCATGAACATGCACTTTTTGCTTTTGATTTCTCTTTCAATGCAACATCCTCTTCTTCTTCTTATGAGTGGCTTATTGATTTCAGAGCATCTTATCATATGGCCAAGTATAAAACCATTTTTTTCTCTTGATGAATGCAACACTAATCAAATATTTGTTGTTGATGATAGATCTCTTGGTGTTGTAGGGTCTGGAACAATTCAGGTAGATAATGGTCATTTCGATGATGTATTATTTGTTCTAAGTCTTTCTTGCATCATGCTATCAGTATATTAGATCACTCATTCAGGTGAAGGTAAAACCGTAGAGTTTTCACCTCTTGAAGTTGTAATCAAGGATTTAAAAGATCCAAGCATCTCCAAGCAACTTGAATTGTTGATGTTATTACTAGGTTGTACAAATTTGACAAATTTTGGTCCTCATCTTTTCCATCAGTTTTTGTTGCTCATAGCGATGAATTGAACAAACTTTAGCATGAGTGGTTTGGTTATCTAAACTAATGCTCATTGCAACAACTATGTAATCAAAATATGGTGACTAGTCTTCCTTTCGTTTTTTGCAGAGATGGTGTTTGTGTCGGTTGTGTTTTTGGCAAATATCATCGGGACAATTTTGACAAACGTGCCTCTTGGCATGCCTTGACCCTCTTGCAGCTTGTTCACACTGATTTGTGTGGTTCACTTTCTTCTCCTTCTTTCTCTAGGTGTAAGTACTTCTTAACTTTCATTGATGAGTTCTCCAGAGGCACTTGGGTTTACTTCCTAAAACTCAAGAGTGAAGTTTTTGACATGTTTTTGGCCTACAAGGCCCTTGTAGAAAAACAATCTGGACATCAACTTCAAGGTTATGAACAAATAACAGAGGCGAATATGTGAACAACAAATTTATAAGTTACTGCACTATAGGGCGTTCAAATGCATACTGTTCCATATACGCCACAACAAAATGGTGTTGTTGAGAGAAAGAATCACACATTAAATGAAATGCCTAATTGTATGATCCAATCTAAGGGGATTGAGTCATCATTATTGGGTGGAAGCCATCAACTGTGCAAATGACATAGTAATTTGTACTCCCACAAAGCCTTTAAAAAATATATCACCGAAAGAAGCATGGACTAAAATTAAGCTAGATGTAAGCTGCTTCTGTGTATTTGGTAGTATAGCATGGGCTCATATTCCAGATAAGAAAAGGAAAGCATTACAACCTAAAAGTGAGAAGTGCATTTTTGTTGGATATTTTGAAGATGTCAAAGGTTATCGACTTCTTGAACCTTATTTCAATGAAATAATTATTAGAAGAGATGTTAAATTTTGTTGGACACGTAATCCTTGGGATTGCTTTACCCGTAACATAAATTGTAAATATGAAGAGTCGTAGGTGATAGGAAGAGTCATTAGTTGGGGAAGACTAACAATCACATTTTGTATATTTATTGAATCTCAAGCTTATGCAATAACACAACAATGGAGTTGTGAGTTCTGCCAATACCTGGCCTGACAGTGGTATCAGAGATGAGATAACTCCATGATTTGATTCCCTGGCGTTTCCTTTCCTCTTGCAAATAGAAAACGTCGTTCTAGTTTGCCTGCCAGTCCTTTTGCATTCTTTGGTCAGTCTGTTTGCATTGTTCCAGTCTATATGCGTTGTGTCATTTCTGTGCGCCTCTCTTGCATCCAAGTTTAGCACGCCCTCGATCTCACGCCTCCATTGTTCACACCTGCAAACATTGGTTAACAACCACAAATTATGCCAACTCGTCGACTACCCACGTAAAACCCTAACTCGCAATAACCCAGACACGCGCAAACCCTATGCCAATCACATTGCTCATGCCTTGTTGACTATTCCTTGCTTGCCGAAGTGTGTTGTTTTTTTTCTTTGTAGAGTGGGGATTGTGTAGTGTTCATTGGATAGTTTATACGCGAATTTCAATCTGTACGCTGAATGGTGAACTCGACCTTAAGTTCATTCTGTATGCTCACGCCTGAACCTTCACTTGTATGCTCATGCATGAACCCTAGCCTGTATGCTCACGCCCGAAGTTCATTCTCTTCACACCCCTTGTCTTCACGTTGGTCCGACCATAGCTGGTAATAGTTTGAGAAGAGGGTATAGCTTGCAATTGTTTGGAGATAGCGTGGTACAAAGCTGCTCAYGCCAAGATTGGAGATAACCAAGCATTGGTATAGCTTGCAATTGTTTCGAGATAGCTTAGTACGAAGCTGCTCACTCCAAGATTGGAGCTAGGGACGATTGCTTTAGGTGTGGTGCTTGTGGACAACACATGTTTTGCATAAGGTGGGCAAAATTTCTCTAGTCATTCGGCGTGCTTGTGGACAACACACATTTTGCATAAGGTGGCATGCATGAGGGAAAGTTTGAAGCAACTTGTGTTCACGTGGAATCTCCTTTTAATACGTATCATTTGATCACTTGCTTAGAGCATTGTACACAAATTGCTCAACAAATAAACCCTCGTTTGCAACAAATCACCCAGCTCTGTAATAGTTGTCAGTGAAGCGACAACCTATGCATTGACACCTTCTTTCTCGGAGGAGGAAGGTCGATTTTTTTTTTTTGGTATTGTTGTCCAGACAATGGTCGAATTTAATTGGTATCGTTGGTGTCTCCAAGTAGCACGACTGTTTGGTTTGCTTGCATGCCTTGCTAGTTGCAGAAGATGCATTCTCTTCTCTCCATTGTCGGTGTGGTGCGGACTCGCAAAGAGAATTACAAAGAATGGTACAGAAAGATCAAAAGCTTCAACGACCTTTGGAATGGCATTTGTGAAGCAACAACAATCACTGAAGAAGATGCCAAATCATGCTTTGAATCTACTGCCTCAAAAGCAAAGTTGAAGAGTAGTAGACACGACCATTCCTATATCAAACAAAGAACATGCCATATGGAAGGACAAAGATCATAAAGCATATGCTGTGATTTCCGCAATAGTAAGTGAAGGGGTGAGCCGTCATATTGCTTGCTTCTATTAATGATTCCTACAGTACTTTGAAGAGATTAAATGACTTGTATGACACTCACTTCGAACTGGAACTTATACAATTGATGGTGCAGCTCTTCAACCTAGAGTTGAAGAATGATGACCCTATGGCTTTAGCTTCAGAAATCAAAGCTATAATGCATGACATTGATGCCACTGGGGTGAAGATAGATCTCCCTCTCACAACCTTCATTAAGGCCCTCTACCCTACATATTCTCACTACCTTGAATCACTGCAAGCAAGTGGTCAAATGAAATCCATCACATTTGACAAGTTGGTGGAGAAAGTTGCAAAACTTGAGAAAGCCTTTGGAAAGAAGTCAACATATTCCACCGGTGAGACTGTGTGTCTTTCTCAAAAAGTGAAGAGTCAACCACTTGATTCTTCTAGAGGAGAAGGCAACAAAATGGGACGTCGAAGAAAGTGGTTTAGAGGCAGGGGGTAGACACAACCAAGGTGATAGATCCAATCTTCACTTTACTCGTTGCAAAAAGAATGGGTCACATGAAGCGGACGACTGTAGAGTTCCATGGGAGAAGATCAAAGAAGACATACATAATATGAAAGAGGATAGAGGTAAAACTTCAGAACCAACAAAAGGTAATCCACCTGAATCTGCTCATTACATTGTTGCCCATTGCAATATAGGAGTAACTGAAGATTTATTTAACACTTCATGTACTCCTTGGAGAGATGCATGGCTTCTTGACACAAGTGCAACCTCCCACATGACATTTTGAAGAGACTTCTTCGAAGACTTCAAAATGTAGATGGTGTAGCGTATTTTGCACATAAGTCGAGTCTCAAACCTTCAAGAATGGGCACTATTAGGCTCAAAATGTTTGGACTCCTTGATTTGCTTCAGCATAATGTACTCTATCTTCCTGAGTTGCAAAGGAACTTGTTGTCCCTTGTGCACATTCAACAACAAGGCCACTCTGTTCACATGTTCGATGGCAAAGTTGAAATAAGGAAGGATTCTCACAACATGGTTGTTGTGACTGGAATGGAAGATGGAAGATTGCTGAAGCTGAATGGGAGATCTGCCCATATACAAAATGCTACATAACTCTCTCATCACGGTGAAGGTATAATGTCATCTAGTTTTTTGTGGCATGCTAGATTTGGCCATATTAATTATTACAATCTTCGTTTGTTGAGAAATAATGGTGTTTCTGGTTTGCCTACTATTCCTAGGAAATTGAAGCAATGTGATGATTGTCTCCTTGGAAAGCATAGCAAACAACCATTTCATCATTCTACTTCCAGAGCATGTAGAAAACTTGAACTGATTCATTCTGATTTGTGCGGCCCTATGCGTGTTCCTTCCACAAATGGAAATAAATTCCTAGTAAATTGAAGCAATGTGATGATTGTATCCTTTGAAAGCATAGCAAACAACCATTTCATGATTCTACTTCCAGAGCATGTAGAAAACTTGAACTGATTCATTCTGATTTGTGCGACCCTATGCGTGTTCCTTCCGCAAATGGAAATAATATATAATGTCTTTTATTGATGTTTACACTAGGATGTGTTGGGTGTCCTTGCCAAAAGATAAATCACAAGCTTTTGAAACATTTAAAAAATTTCATGTATGGATTCAAAATGAAGCTCCGTCTCGTGGTGGCTCTCTTCGCACTAATAATGGAAAATAATATACATCTAATGAATTTGAAAACTACCTTTGCCAACATGGGATCAAGCATCAAACCACAGTTCCATACAATCCTCAATAGAATGGTGTAGCTGAACGAATAAACATGACACTCTTAAATATGGTTCGTTCCATGATGTTTTTCAAGAATGTAAAATTGATGTTTTGGACTGATGTAGTTCTATGTGCAGTTTATGTGAAAATAGGTGTCATCTCATGCTCTTCAAAACAACACTCCTTATGAAATGTGGCCGCATTCCTTCGGTAAGGCATCTCAGGGTCTTTGGTTCCACCTGCTATGCCTTGATTACTAAGGAGCAAAGAAACAAGCTTGATGCAAGGAGCCAGAAGTGCATCTTCTTGTGGTACTCAAATACCACCAAGGGATATTGTCTTTACGATGAGACAAACAAGAAATTCACTATTTCCAGAGATGAAATCTTTCTTGAATCCTCCAAGAAAGACAAAACTGTTGAGAGGAAGCTTGATCATCTGGATAGATTCACTCATGTAAAGAGATATCATGAATTTGATGATGAGATTCCACATCTTGAAGGGGGGATCCCTATCTCGGGTCAATGTCTGGAATCTCCCTTTGAAGCACATCTTCCCCACATGAAGAAGTTCCCGCCATTTCATCAAAACCCAATGCTCATTTGGATGATGTGATCGAGAGGATTGAAAAGTTGAGTCTTGATGAGAACTTAGCACCATCTCAATCAATTGAGCAACCTGGACCATCTCAGAAACATCCCACCAAAATGGCTCACAAAAACACTTGAAAGTGTTCATCCTGATGAGGTCGGAAAGACAAGAACCAAGCTTTCCTCAAGATAAGATGGAGGTAATGTAGATAATTCAAACTCAGGTGATGTATATGACATGGACGTTTCATATGATTGCGAGTTGAGTTTATCTACTAACCTTGAACTGACTTCCTTTAAAGAAGCCACTTTTCATGATGAATGGAAAGAAGCCATGGAGAGGGAATATGATGCTCTCATCAAGAATGGGACATCTAAGTTGGTCGATCCTCCATTTGGATCCAAACCAATCGGTTGTAAGTGGGTATTCAAGAACAAGTACAAATCAGATGGCTCACTTGACAAGCACAAATCAAGGCTAGTGGCAAAATGATTTGCACAGAAAGAAGGTGTTGATTATGAGGAGGCTTTTGCACCCACACTAAAATGGGCTACCATCCGTACTCTATTTTCCATGGTAGCACATAATAGATGGAAATTCATTAAATGGATATGAAGATTGCTTTTTTGAATGGAGACTTGAAAGAGGATGTTTTCTTGTCTCAACTATATGGCTTCGTTGTGAAGGGACAAGAACAAAAGGTATGGAAGCTCATCAAATTATATGGCCTAAAAACAAGCATCGCGAGCATGGTATGAAACGTCAACTAAGCATCTTCTGAAATTGAATTTCAAGCATTTCAATCTTGATGTTTCAACTTTGTTTGTCAAGAAAGYTGGAAAAATTGTTGTATATCTTGTAGTATATGTAGATGATCTGTTGATAACAAGGAACAATGAAAGTTACATTGCATCCATARAGATGATAGATTTGGGACATCTTCACTACTATWTGGGCATTGAGGTGATTCAAAATCCAAAGTACATATTCATTTCCTAGAAGTATTACCTTGGAGAACCATTGAACAAGTTTGACATGGCTGAGTGCAATCCTGTTTCTACTCCAATGGAACAAAATTTGAAACTCACATCAAAAGAAGGGAATGAATTTGAGGATGCAACCAAGTACAAACAACTTGTGGGAAGCCTTATCTATCTTACTACCATCGGACCAGACATTTCATTTGTTGTTGGGATTCTTTCAAGGTTCATACAAAATCCTTGTGAAGGACATTGATCTCTACTAAAAGAGTTTTAAAATACTTGAAGGGAACTCGTGATTTTGTACTGAGGTACTCTAAGGTGGATAACTTCAACTTGATTGGATATTTTGATTTAGACTTTGTTGGGGATAACGAAAATGGAGTGTCAACTTCAGGCAATCTCATGAGTCTTGGATCAACAACTACCTCATGGAGATCACACAAATAGTCAGTTCTAGCAGATTCCACAACAGATGTAGACTATGTGGCCGTTGCAGAAGCAACAAAGGAGATTGTGTGGCTTAGGAAAATACTTGAAGATTTGCAAGATAAGATAAGATAAAATAATTTTATCAATGTTAGACTAATGACCACAAAAGTAGGTCAAAGAGATTGCTGAGTACCATGATGTCAATACAATGTGGGAGTACTAAAAGGTCTCCTATAAACGACAAAATGCAGAAAGTAAAGTGCAACAAGGTAGAGTAGTAGAGAGTGAGATCAATTTCGAGGTATGAAGAATCCTCGACCTCGAGCTTAGATATCTGCTTTGATGATGAAATGTATCGTAAGTGACGATCTAAGAACAAGAGGAGCCAAAAGAAGAAGAAAGGAAATGGGTATGTTCTGGAGTGGACCCATTTCTCTTACCATCCGAGGTCGACTGAAGGAAGCTAAGTATAGTAGGGTGTCTTGAGAGGGAGCTAGTAGGCTACCTGGATCCTTCGATGCGCTGCTGACTGGTCGAGGTAGTGCACCAACAAGGTTTAGGAGATCTCATCCGTCTCTTGGGAAGGGATCTGGTTTGGTCATGTTGCTGAAATCTCGTGGGAGAAGGGAAGGTCTCACGGATCCGCACTGATCTGGAGTTCAGGGTTGCGTTGGTGTCGGTCTATCTCTTAGTGTCCCTTCCAGAGGGTAGCACTGTGAAGAAGGAGGTGATCTTCCGAATAGGGTTTTGGTCTCATAGGAGGCTAAAGAGTATGGGCCTGGAGCATGAAGGCCTCCTGTATGTATAAGGCTAAGCACCGTTGATTCAGATACCCGAAGAATCCCGTGAGGGTCTGAGTCCCTCTGAATAAGCAATGAAATCACTCATTGATTTCATAATAAATGGGGCAACAAAAGATGAAGTGCTTCTCAGTCTCGACCTCTTGAAGTTGGCATAACTGACAGAGCCTATTTGGTTGGTCGATTTGGTGGTCTGTCTCTACCTGAAGTTAATGAGAGCCCACTCTTAATTGGCCTATAGGAATGCGGAGAGCATGTACCTAGTGGCATAATGTATGCTGTGGTCGAGTGACGAGTCCATCCCTAAGCTCCAAGAAATGCTCATCATAAAAGGCCATCTTTCGGCGTAATCCACCAGGAGGGTTAACCCAAGTGATTGGGATTAATCGCCTATAAATGTCATCTCTGATGATCTTGTTCAACACCTGTTTGGTCGGTAGGAGATGGCTAGGTGCATCCAAGGAATACCAAAAGGGAGGGAGGCGATCTAGTCGAATGCCCACAGACTCTAAAAGATCTAAAACCCCTGGGAACCAGCCTCGAGCCCGACCCAACGAGATAGAGAGGGCAATAGTCTCCGAAGAGAACTATGCCAAGTATGGGTACCAATCTCGCCCCTTCGTCGAGTCAGCTAAGCTCCGGATGCGATGCAGAAAAGAGACCAGTCTGAACACTATCTCAAATCGGAAGGGCTGAGCCCCCAAATTGTATTAGGATGATGTGACGAGGAACTGTGTGCTTGCATCTAATGATGCGACGGAGGAGAAGGGTCTGGACTCTCTTAATCGAGGCTCGATCTGACTCGAGTAAGGAAGGCCCATAAATCTCTGAGCCATAGAGAACAGTGGGTCGGATAAGGGAGTCCATGAGAGATATCTTGGATGAGATGTCTTGAAAATGGTGGTGGAAACATTGTCTCTCAAGAAGGGCTAAGGACTCATAGCCCTTGGCAATTCAAGGCTGGAGGGTCAGTTGCAAATGGAAACGGGGTCCCGAAAATCGTACTCCTAGGTGCATGTAGGCACTGGTGATTTCGATCTCATCCCCTTTGAAGAAGAAATGAAGGTCCACCAACTTTTTAACCCGTTGAAGATCATAACCTTGGTTTTACCTAGGTTGATCGTCAATTGCCGAAGGTTGCAAAAGAGAGCTAGGGCATCCAACTATCTCTGTAATC